>CM031243.1:623570616-623780616 GCA_018340775.1 Taxus wallichiana var. yunnanensis | reverse complement strand
AAAGTGCGAACTACTTAACCCTCACATTTAGGTTGAGGCTTAAGGTGAACATTTTTTTGTCTGATCCTAGGTTCCTTTTGTTAAGTGGATGTCTAGAAAAATTTCACCACCATGGTATTGGAAGCCCATGGTGACAGAGATCGAGAATTGGTGGCAAAATCATATTAACGTATTCAAGAAAAGAGGAAGAAAAAAGACTCAAAGCATCTTACAAAGGAACTGCAACCAAATTCTTTGGATAATTTGGAGAATATTTATGCTCTCAATTTCCACATCTATTATGGTCTTGTATCTTACCAACAACAAGAAGAACAAAGTTGTCATGGCTAAAATTATGGGATCCATTCGAGTGGACTCGAAAGAAGTTATAAATACTCGAGAGATCTTGACGAGCCATGGAAAAGGGCACTCAATTCTTGGTTTGAGTCCTCTTTATATTATTTTATTATAACCTAGGTAATTTAGGGTTGGACTAGCTTTGGTCTAAAGAAATCTGAAGTTTTATGTGGATCCAGAGGCATGTTTCTCAAATAATTTCCATTTCTAATCCACATTTTACTTGGTATAAAAATGATTAATTAAAAGTGGGGAGAGTTCCTTGAGGGGAAAGGCACCATGGGATGACGTACAGAAAGGGGCTAATCCAAGAGATGCAACTATTAGGAATATGTAGGGTGATGGTTGGGGTAGAATAAATAGGAAACAAGAAGAAAAGAAAAATGAAATATAAGAAAATTACATAGTTGATAATATGAGATTAGGATAATTAGGATAATTATAAATTAACCAAAAGAAAAAGTGACAAGGAGGTCAGAAGAGAAGGATAGGATAAATGCATAAAAGAGGGAATTAGAGAAATATATAGAAAGTCTAAGATTAGCAATGGAAGATAGATTAAAGAAATTAAATGAAAGAAAGGGGAAATTAAATAAAAATCAGAAATCGAGAACAATGATAAACCCACTTCAAGTGGACGCAGAAATTGGCTACCCTAGAAATGAAGGTATACATTCAAATTATTTCTCTCATTTCCACTCAATCAAGAGACCAAAAATATTGGTTACCCCATGGATTACCATGGGACAATATCCATAAGATAAAAAATTACAATATTCATCATCACAAAAAGCCCAATAATTAAAGAACTTTAAGACATATCGGATACACAATAGAACCAACCTCAATAGATATATTAGGAGGAGATGTATGAGAAAGATGAAAACGGAATACCTTTCTTGATTATGGAAAATGGTGAAGAAGAAGAGGTTATTATAATAGAGGAAAATATAGTTCTAGATTTAGCGGAGAGTAAAAACAAAAAAGAAGATAAGGGAAAAATAAAAATTAGTTTTGAAGAACAATTTAGAGAGGAGATAGAAAAGAAGAAATGATATGTTAAAGGTAACAATTTATTTGTAGAAGAATATCATTATGAAATCTCACCAATAAATATAAGTCCCCTAACCATCATACTAGCCTAAAGGAAATGACCCCTTGGAACATTTGCCATCCCATGTGCTACTTCACACATCAATTGTAAAGATACAAAAGGAAGAAAGTTTAGAAGAAATATATCTTAAATTACAAGAAGAGAGTAACAAAAGATAAGAGACGGTGAGAAAATTTAAAGAAATACTAGGATAACATTATTTTGATGTTGAACTTCCGAGAGATAAATGAAGAAAAGGATCTAGTCAAAAATAAGAAGGTAAAGGAACCGAAAATACAATAACTAGTTCAAAATCCACCAAACACCCAATTCATCAAAATGATGGCCTAGAAGATTTAATTTACATCGTTTGGAAAAGATACCAAGGATGTGGAGGAGCATCTATTCATCTTAGATTCATTTTGCAAGAGAGAGAATATCAAAGCCAAAGACAACTAAGATCTATGACTTTGTGGGAACACTTAGAGATGACACCTTAAGATGGTATATGAAGTCAAACCCACAACATGCAAAGGATTGGGATGCAATAGAAAAATCATTTAGAGAATACTTTCATTACCTTGAAGCACCAACAGAGAGTGTTATCAAGATGAGAGACGTGATTTAGAAAGAAGGAGAATCAGTAAAATAATTTGACTACAAATTTAAAAATGTGGAAAGAATATTGGAATAACCTCTAATAAATAAACAAATAATTGAATGGCTGATCTTTGTTTTACTACATTATATCTAAGAGCTTCATTAGATGGATAGGAATTTAGATACTTTTCAGGGCATTATAAATGGCTACAAGATTGGAAGCCCAACCATAGATAAGAGAAGGAGATAATTCCCTTAATACTTGAACTAGAAAGGGTGCAGTTAGAAATGGCCAAGTTAAAAGTACAATAGAAACCCAGAGAAAAGAAGATTTAAGAAACAATTCACCCACGAAATAATACAAGAAAAAAATATGGTATATAGTATGTTGTGTGGAAGGTCATAACAAGATAGAATTCCCCTACTTGGAAAAATTAAAAAAAAACCAGAGCAATAAGAAAACATTCCTCATAAAATGCTTCTTCTAGCAACATATTCATGGTTGAACGAACTTTGTGTGAAATATGTAGATTATGGGAATAACATAAATAATATACTTGTCCCATGATGGATGTAGCCTCAACTACAAACTAGTTGATGTACGATACAACATATGGATCATTCATACACTATCATAATAGTTGTCCTACAATTTATGCCATATAAAATTTAAAGAAATATAATGAAAAAGAATTATGGGAGCTAGGAAACATATAGCACGAAAACCTCCACCATAAAAACCACCCCCATAATACCATTATAACAGCCACCATAGTAAAATTATCAACAAGAACCACACCACCACAATACCAAAGATATCAAGGAGGACTTCGCACTATGGAGGAGGATATCAAGGAAACAATTACAAACCTAACTACAAAGGGTATGGTGTCGATACGAGAGGTAAATATACATCCGTTTATCGGGGTGGATATAGGGCAAAGCTATAAAAATTTTCAAGGTGGTAGGGGATATAAGGGATATAAAAGAATAAGTTAATAAGGATATTAAGGGGTAAAACAAAATAATCCTAGATTTAAACCATAAGAATGAGGCCAATAAATTTTTACAAATGCATAAAGGATGGAAACTTGGCGAGATAATAACACCGAAACATATTCTTGTGGGTTCTGTCATGATTGCGGAACACATGATTCTTTGAGTTTTCTTAAATCCAAAAATTTCTATAGAAACTTCCATACAAAATTATAAGCATTGGGAAAATATGGCCAAATGAATGTATAACACATAACTAGACTACCAAGGTATGAAGTAAAATCTTTAAAGGATGAAAAACAAAGAAAAGGAAAAAGCATGTAGTTCAAGGAAGGGAAAAAAAGGAAAAATAAGATGCTAAATAAAATCACTTCAAAAGGAAAAGTAATAAGAAATAATAAAGTGAAAAGGAATAACTATTATACGAGAGATGCAAGAATTACAAGAAGCATCCATAAAAATGAACAATGAAATGAGAAGAAGAAAATCATTAAACCTCCAATAGATGAAGATACATTTAGTGTGGAAGAATGGAACCCAAAGTGGTTCATATTAGAACTTCATGAAAAATAGGTAAAAAAATTAAAGAAGAAATAAATAAATCCCAACGCGTGAAGAAATAGAGAATATTTTTGGAGGAGATGACTTTCGGTTTAGAGATAGCTAGACTAACCCTTAGACATAGGTTAGTAGAAAAATTGAAACAATTTTGTAAATATTGGAATAAGGAGGAGAAAAGCTTTAATGTTCAGCGGATTGAGGCTGCACATAAAAATTAAATGAGAAATGTATTTCACACACAAAGAACATGGAAGAAATATTCCATATATCTCGTAGTCATTTATTTAACCTTAATACCTTTTCTAACCCCAAGCACACCAGACCCTATCACCTGGCGGGTGTTGGGTGCTCACTCGAGATGCGCGAGTGTCGATCCCCTCCTTTATGTGAGCTTTGTGAGAAGGTTCCACCATTAATGGAGGATGATTTACAGAAGTAGGAGTACATTCACTTATTTAAAGAGGTAGAAAATGCAATCAATGTAGGTTCCACACCTTAGTGTATTATAGAAACTAAATAATAGTGTAATAAGCATAATAAACTGGATCTGAGCCATGATAAGTCAAATGACATGAGGGTTTACACCCTTAAGCAAAATATAGAATAAACCCAAAGATATATTGATTTAACATAGTTCAGGTAGCCACATTACAGTCAAAAGGGTCATCTCAGACCATATACAATAAATGACAAGGACTTAACTCCCATAAATCCTTCCCCATATGAGACCCTATCTATACCTTTCCCATTTTAACCCTTGTTACAGATCCTAGTGCCATACAGAGGCTTAGAGCATCCCTCACAACCCTTAGCACTAATTTCTCTAAACCCTAGCATTACTGCAACACATTGTTACTCTACTTCTTATTCTTTTTGCATTCTCTTCATCTTTATCTTTATCCCTCTTATATATTATCCTCTCTATGTTTTTCCTATGTCTTTAGCCCAAGCATCTCTCTTTATAGGACCAAAACCCACCGCCATGCCTTCTCTCATGAATAGACCGTGTTTCAAGTGTCAATGTGGTCCTCCAATGGTGAATGCTTATCCCTTTACAAACCCTCCACTCTTTGCAATGATGTCTTCTAGGAATATTCCCTACGTGGAATATCTTTTTCTTGACCTCCAAGGTTCCAGGTTGGCACCTTATCCACTCATCATGCCTAGTTAGGTCTTCACATTTTTCCTCAAGTGCCTCTAGAATGCCAAATATGGCTAAGTCTTTTAAACCCGTGTTCTACTTCCCACGTGCACCCTGGTTTCACTTAAACCCTTCTTAAACCCCTTTGTCATGCGTGCTTTCCCCTGAGCACCCTTCTTCTTCTCACTGGTCCTATGTGTGTGCCCCTTGGTACTTAGCCAATATTTTAGGGCCCAACATCACCCCACACTACACATGTTCTCCATCCTTAGAAACATCCTACTTCTTTAAATAATAAAGAATAGTGGGACATGGACAATCTGAATAAAGAATGGAAGAATGGAAGAATTTGCTACTGCTGGAGGAGGGGAAATTATTTCTTTTGTTGCTTCAATATTTTCCCAAGCATCCACCTCACCCTACGCTGCTGAAGTAGTTCACCTAATAAAGCACTCACCTCATCAAAACTCAATTAGTCACTCTTAGAATTTAGTGTGTCTACAATTCCTTCAAGCTTCTTGTTAAGATCATCTAGCGCCCATTATGTGAATGACTTGGGGATATAGTTCCTTAAGCTGATTCTTAATCAAACCCCACAAGGTTTCAATTGATTCCAACTTTTTCTCAACCTCAGCTAGGATCTTATCCCGCTCCACCCTATTTCCTTTGTTCTTTTCTTGAAAATCCTTCAGATCTACCTCATGCGTAATAACTAGTATGCTTATTACCCCTGTCTCTTTCAGCATTATTTTCATAAACATCCTCATCTATTTGCATGGCGGTCTTCACAAGTGGTAAAGAGCTCATTATACCAATTAATTATCTCCCCAATCTTCAATTTTTATTCCTCCTAGCACGCCAATTCCTCTTCTGTTAATTCCAATGTGAGTGGCCGTCTCTCCATGGTGAGGATGCAAGTTAGGTCTTCCAAGCATTGTATGGTTGACTCGTATTTTTCTCAAGTGGGGCTATGTCCAGGTGCCTCGAGATTATGGCATCTGAAATATTTTCTATCTTCTTATGGATCTCTCACACCTTTTCCTTTTCCTCCCTTAATTTTCACCTTAATTATGTGTTGATCATATCCTCCTACTTTAGCTCCTTTTTCTTTTCAATGATCTCTTCATTTTTATTTTCAAGCTCTTCTTTCCAGACCCTTACTCTATCATTTATCCCGAAGATCCTCACCTCAACCTCCACCAATACCTTATTGAGTGCATTACAAAATTGTTCATCTGATAGTTTTGAGAATTCACCAAAGGGTTTACTCCTTTGGTATCCGGTATCTTCGCCAATTCTTCATGGTTGACCTCAAATTTCGGGTCATCAACATGGAACTCAAAGTCCCAAGACAACATCTTTCTTGTGCATGGGTACACACCATCTTCATTAATAGAAGACCATATAAGGAGTTGGTTTGAAGGTACGGTACTTTGGAAATGCATACGCAGTACCTTATTTGGATCATTGATGTAGGTCATCCCTTGTTCCTACACCACTACCATACCTTTCCCTCCTGTATGCACTACCTTTGGGAAGCTTACCGCTAGGCTTGGATCTTTGCCCATGCTTCCATACTCCTTTTCTACACTCTTACTTCCCTCCATCTCCTTGAGAACTTCTTCGGCATTTTGCTCCACCTCTTGATCCACTAAGTCTTTTATGATGCCTGCTACCTCCCTCTCTATGGAATCCTCTATCTTCTCCTTGGTCAAACTTGGAGTCCTTTGATATTTCATGTTGACTTCCTCACTTCCCCCTTTCCATGAGCACCTCCTTCATCCTCATCCTTCTCTTCATTTCACTCCTCCTCTGACTTGAATACATTAGACACAGGATGTGTAGACACCCCAAATTTACATTCATGTTTCCACTTGTTTCCAAGTATTATGCTAATACACCGTTATTCACCCATTTATAATTAATTGATTTAATTTATTAATTGATACACATTGTACCCGTTTGGATTAATTAAATTAATCCCATGTAACCTTTGTACCCCTTTGGCTAAATTAATTATTATTTATTAATTAAATAATTAATTAATTAAGTGTGTGCACATCCTAGTCATCATTACTTGATCAAACTTCACTTAGACTCCACTTTGACTACCCTAGTTAACTGCACTTCTAGAATCCTAGAAAGGTGGGGGCAATTAAAATGCATGTACAACCACCTTTTTGGATGCAGATTTTTGTAATTAATTTCATTATTTCCCCAAAGACTATCAGATCGTGCATAATGTTATTTTTAGCATATTCATCTATATGTGTAACCAATTCCAACTACCTTCTATTTCTATAAATTACAAGCTTACCTTCCTTCCAATTCCTCTTGAATTTGAAGCACAAAAACTCTATTAAAATTCTTGTGTCTGTAGCATTTGCCTTCAAATTCTAGAGAGAACCCACAAAACACTTCTGACATTCATTCTGCAAGGTTTCATAGGAGACCCTTATCTGAGGTTTGCACAGAAGGTTGTTGAAAGGTTTGCATGGTTTGTTTATCTTTCATTTTGTTCATTTTCTCTACTTACATTTTGGCATGCCCGGTGGGACTCGCACCCCTCCTCTTTCATTTTTGTTTCATTTTGTTTATCTAACTTTGTTTTGGAGTGATTATGTTGTTTTGCAGATTTGTACTAGTGTAGGTTTGGAACTAACAACATAATCTGTACTCAACTCATATACAAAAAAACAATGTCTTTATTATTCCTAGTTTCATATGTTCTTTTTTGCAAATTTTGTAGGTCTAATATTGTTTGCAAATTTGTAGGTTTTGTTCTATAGTTTACAGGATTTGTTTTCTTTCCATTCCATTTCATTTTCATGTTGGACTACTTGCACAACAAACACAACAGTTATATTTTATTTGTAAAAAACAAAAGCATATATTACAAGGATTTATATCTATTTGTTTTATTTATTTATTTATTTAAAAGCATATCTAAAATTAAAAAATTAAACAAACAAACCCAATATACAAACGATGCAAACCAAAGATAACAATAACTCTACAAGTCCAATATGTAAGAAGAGAAAATTACCAAAATGAAAGATAAAAAAACCATGCAAACCTTTCAACAACCTTCTGTGCAAACCTCAAATAAGGGTCTCCTGTGAAACCTTGCAGAATGAATGTCAAAAGTGTTTTGTGGGTGCTCTTGAGTGCTCTCCAAGATTTGAAGGCAAATGCTACAGACACAAGAATTTTAACAGAGTTTTTGTACTTCAAAATCAAGAGGGATTGGAAGGAAGGTAAGCTTATAATTTATAGAAACAGAAGGTAATTAGAATTGGCTACACAAATAATGAACATGCTAAAAATAGCATTATGGGCAGTTGCAATAGTGTCATGGGTAATAATGAAATTAATTACAAAAAGTTGCATCTAGAAAGGTGGTTGTACGTGCATTTTAATTTCCCCCACCTTTCTAGGATTCTAGAAGTGCAGTTAACTAGGGTAGTCAAAGTGGAGTTAGATCAAGTGTCGATGACTAGGATGTGCACACACTTAATTAATTAATTATTTAATTAATAAATAATAATTAATTTAGCCAAAGGGGTACAAAGGGTACATGGGATTAATTTAATTAATCCAAAGGGGTACAATGTGTATTAATTAATCAATTTAATTAATTAATTGCAAATGGGTGAATAACAAGGTGTATTAGCATAATACTGGGAACAAGTGGAAACATAAATGTAAATTTGGGGTGTCTACAACAATAACTCCGTATGTCCTAAAAATCCACACACTTCGCCTAATTATTAGGTTCTTCCAAACCCAAGATCACAACTATCTTGGTTGGGTCTACCAACAATCCTTCCTTGCAAATTATATGCCCAAGTAAAGTGCCAAAATGTGTTGCAAAGATGCACTTCTTAATGTTAAGAGAGATGCCAAACTTCCTACACCTATCAAACGTAAGCCTTAGGTTATCACAATGATCGTTGACCAAGCCATATATTGTTCAATCATCCAGATATACCGCAAGAATTTATTAATAAAGTCTTTAAGTGCCTAAACAACAATACGCGAGAATATTGTTGGCACATTATTCAATCCAAAGGGCATGAATGTTTATGCAAAACTTCCCCACTCATTGGTAAATATTTTCTTCTCTTGATCTTTCTTCATGATGTGCACACGATGATAGCCTGAAAAACCAACCGTGAAAGAGTATATCTCACGCTCAACAACTCTTTCAAGGATTTATTATATGAATGGGGTGGGAAAATGATCAATAACACATGAAGAATTTAATTCTCATTATTCCACATAGATCCTTATCATCCCATCCTTATTAATTATTATGACCATGGACTCGACCCATTCGGATGTCTCAATAGGCTCAATTATACCAGACTTGAGCATTTTATCAATTTCCTCCTTTACCTTCATGCGTAGATTATGATTCATCCTATAAGGCCTCTTCCTAACTAGGTGTGTGCCTTATTTAAGCTTGATTTTCATCTCACCTAAAGAAGGGTATACTCCTTTAACTCATGATAGCCCCATAGAAATAATTCTTAAAATTTGTGCAATAGTTCAATAATCTTAGACACTTCTTTCTCTAACTAGTAATCACCAATAATGGTTTCCTTAGGCTCTGCCTCTATTCCAATATTAACCTTCTTTTTTTTATAGGGGCATGATACACACATGGCTTCTCTTCTACAAAGTATCCATCACCTTGTGTGTACCCTCGGTGGCTAAAATCTAGTTTATCAACCTCATCATCATCTATCACATACACCAGTTTACCCTTTTCTTTTTCCTTCCAGGAATGGACTAACTCTTCTTCATCTATTTCCTCAAGATCCAGACGTGTCTCAATGTCGAGTTCCCTAAATAACTCCAAAATTATTTCTTCATCCTTTACGCGATCTCCCAAAGTAAGGCTCTTCATAATCTACAATTCTTCAATTACTAGAGGCTTAGTAGAAAAATAACCAAAATTTAGGACCATACATGAAGTCATCTCTTGCAAAAATTTTTTTCTTTTCAACTCAGCATGGACATACCATGCGCGCACACGGTTGTGTAATGTGGTGTAAAACTTATGCACCCAAAATGATGGTGGAAATCCCTCCTTTCTTTGCCCTCATGTTCTCTCACAATCATGGACGTGATGAGAGGAAAGAGACTTCCCATGAAATTCACAAGTTTGAGTAGGTACATTTCTCCAAGTGAACCTAGTAGAAAAAGAAATTCTCACTTCTCACCATTCCAAAAGGCCATCTCTATGTGTTTCCCACCAACACATTGTTGTCCCACACAAAGTATAAACCAACATGTTTCTTCCATTCCCTTCATTCTACTATTGTGTCTCCATGGCGTGTAAGAATGCATTGGGGTTCCCTTAGCCAATATACCTTAGTACATGGTTATATCCTAGCCACATCACCATGCATGACCTAATCATTTTGGTGACTCTTCCTTTGAATTTGTACCCAACCATTTCATACATTCCATGAGACCAATAATCACAAACAACACTATTAGTGTCACTTACAGTATCGCACGTCTTCTCATCAAGGACGCATTCCTTTAATGGTTCTAGATTCTCCAGATTACACACTATATGAACATAGATTCTATTAATTTCTTCTTCACTCAAAGGTTCAAAATAAAGCTCAACCTTCTTATCATGTAGGGGTCTCGATCACGTGCTCCTTAGCATTCCCAAAACTAGTGTACCTTTGTTAAAGTGCAAATCAACATTATTAGCATAACACCAAGTTCATCCAAATAATGATGGAAAGTTTTCTTCTCGCAAGCTCCAATACCTCAAATTCCCTAGTAAACTTGGCTTCCTGAATGGTAATAGATGCATCCTTCAATACCCCAATTTTCCATATACAACACATTTAAAGATGGTTGCAATGTTAGTCTACCCATCTAATGCATGCATCCAAAGTCATCACATTTACTTCGCACCAGTTTCAATCAAGTATGTTT
Organism: Taxus wallichiana var. yunnanensis; assembly: GCA_018340775.1. Taxonomy (NCBI): domain Eukaryota; kingdom Viridiplantae; phylum Streptophyta; class Pinopsida; order Cupressales; family Taxaceae; genus Taxus; species Taxus wallichiana. The sequence continues at coordinate 623,769,925 of CM031243.1, read as the reverse complement.
TACAATAACCACCCATGAATGATAGCATTTAGTGTAATTTCCTTACCAAACTCATAATCCCGAGGTGGTAGATTTGCATGAAGTATATGCCTCTCGCGTTCGCACCCAGGCGTGGTACCTTTTCTCATAACCATTCCCCTAAAAATGAATGATGTTCTACTATCGCAACATCTTGTACACCTCCTTGAATTCATCCATGTCCTTTTATGGGAGATCATCCTTCTTTTCTCATCCCCTTTCACATGCTTTCTCCTTCAATCATTGTATCTCTCCCTACGTTCTCTAATGACTCCCATGGTTTCCTAATATACTTCATTCGTGTGTAACATCTATATACTTAATATGTATCAATTCCTCCCTCGTAATGAGAGGCTTATCCTTCATAAGCTCATGCATACATGTAGCCTTAGAGCATGTTGTAGCCATCAAATTTTGTAACTTAGGATTAGGTTTTTTCTTAGGAATCCATTGATCATAAACAACATGTTATACCTTTATCATTCATGTGCCCTTGTCTTGCTTCTTATTCTTACTCATGTGCTCATATAAATCTAGGAATTCCTCTAACTTTTGTTTCTTCCCACACCATGAGAAAATATTATTTTGAGGGAACTCACATTGATAATGATAAGGGGATCCACACTTTGTAGCAAGTTCTTCTAGCAAATCTTCCTCGACACCGCCACAACCTCGTCCTCTATATCCTCCACAAAATACGTTATTCCTTTTATCTTGATTATTGTGCCCTTCATTAATTTGTCCTTATTTCTCCTTAGACCCACTTGACATACTAGTCCGACACACTCCTATCTTAATGGATTCATAGATGTGATGAATCAATATACAATCAAAGCATTGTCATGAGTATGGGTCTTAAAAATCTTGCAATACATTGGCACTTTCTTCTCGAAGCTCGTGTTGCATAATAGAGAAGAATCCCAAACATCATGGTTTAAGCGACAAACCCGGTAATCCAATAACATCGTGCACACCGACTTACATGGGAAATTATCCTCTCAGTGTGTCCTTCAACTTCATAATGTGTGCACCAAATACCACCGCATGTTTGATGAGATGAACTAGTAGAAAGATTCTCCATCTACTTTTCCATGGCTACAATGCGCACCTCCACAAATGAGCTCAATCCAAAGATCAAAACTCACAACCACCTTCGTGTGTAGAGCTCCTTCCAAAACCTCACATGGATTAAGAATATTCTTATGAGATATTACACATATTAAAGAATTCAACAACCAACCAAAAAACCACCGTGCATGCTAACTAGTATGGATATCATAAGACAACATTGACAAAAAAATTAAATACATGTCATACTCCCTCGAGCTCTTAGATAAGCCCTTTCGATGTCTTTAAGCACATTGATAATCTTCTACTCAAACTCTAGAAATATGGAGCTTAGCTAGAAATACAGAGCACAAAGCATAATAAACCACCATAGTCCGATGCGGGTCATACTTACGGTACCACCTATATGTGTACTCTTGAAGAGTAGTAGCAAACTAACATGAATTTCTGTCTCGAGGCTATAATTCCTTTAGCGCACCATAGTATATCACACTTGTGCACATGATCTCATTGTATCTTCAATGCCCTTATACTATGGAAATCAAAGAGAAATCATAGTAAACATGAGGTGGCTGATGTGGGTGTGGACCTTGCCCACCAGGTCTAGAACTAGATCCTCCATAGATATTTCCTCCACCTCCTAAACCACCTAACTGCTAGATCCCGATCCTCTTAATCCTCCCGTAGTAGGTAGTGAACTAGTTGATGTACTTCATTGTGTCCCATTGTAGTGCCAACCGAGCTCCCAATGTCTATAAAGTTGTAGTAATCCAAGATGTATTCCCAATATTCTATGTGCCCACACTTTATCTTGATGATGCACCTAAAAATATTCCTCCAATTATGCGTTCAAATAATTATGTCATCTACACCACCATAGGTGTGTTTGTTGTCTCGATGGAATTCTAAATTCAACGAGAAAATGATATCTACTGTAGTTATTTGATTACCTATACTCACTTGTTTCTCAATGATTACTTCTAGATTTTGAAAATTGAGCACAAGGGCTAGGTGGTATAAGATGCATGCCTATGGTCCGTATAATCTCCTTTAACATTATTTCATATGAAGTTGAAGAGGATTATCTCTTGTACTTACCTAAGGTTGGGAGAGCCTAATGCTCAATCCTCATCTTCCACGGGAGCTTTAAATCCTTCATGAAACATCATCCTCCATAACTCCATAGACTCCTCAACATTGTGTATCTTCACCAATTCCTTCTCTCGTGCCTCATTGTACTTGATTTTTTCTTTCCTCTCTTTTCCTTTCCTTTTCCAATTCTTCCATCTTTCACCGCACTTGCTCCTACCCTTGCGTGTGGTGGATATTTATCTAGCCATAGGAAATATTTATAAACACAACTCTACCATCAAGATCTTAATCGCTAAGGGCATAGCGCACAAATATGGTCCTTTAGTCTTGCATGCAAGAACCTGAACTCAACCTCCTCTAGACACAAGTAAGTAGAAATAGCATACTCCAATGTATAATTGCGCAACACACCAGCCCACCAGTGATCTACAGCTCTAGTCCAATTCACATCAACATTGAACAATGTCTTGTAATATTCTTGTGTCCAAATCTTTAACCTATAGAACCAACTCTTTCTATGTGCATACGTTGCCAACCACTCATATAATTCTACTAGAAAGAAGCTAAATAACGTCTCATATATTGAATCATAAAGGTTGTATTATATCCAAAATCACGCATTGAAATCATGTCCGGTGATATATCTCTAAGAAAAATTATCATGTATGTCTTCAACCCAACTTTCAATGCTCTCAAGAGTCAATCGATACTCCTATTGGAGCTCAAATGTGCACCCGTGCCCGAATCATAGAAAATTCAATATTTGAGACAACATGGGGTTGTCTCCAAGATGTGGGACTCAACCGAGACAGACCTCCGAGAGAAGGTTGGCTTCCTCTACTTACTTCTAACGCTAAACTACTCCTAGGAATTGAAATGCAAATATCTATCTCTACTCTAACTTTCTAAGGGACCAAGGTAAGAAGGAGATGCATAAAACATAAACCTAAACTAAAGAAGGTGATAGCACTAAAAGAAGGGGATGAATACTAAGGAAAGAGTGAAAATGGAAGAAAATGATGATAAAGAGGACTGGAATGAAAGCCACAGATCAAAGTTGCATCCACGCTCCACCTTCACGATGCACAATAGACACGAGATCACTAAAACATCACATACAACACACTTGCAAATGAATGAGAGGCAAGAGAGTGTGATAAAATGATAGCTAAGGCCAAAATGAGCCACAAAACCAAATATTTTATTGCTTAAAGATTATGCGCAGATCATCACGATACAAGAGGAAGATGTAAAACATTTACAGAGACATAGCCCAAGGCATGTGACTCTTAGAACACTTGTGCAACATGAAATGATGCCCTCATATTCCCAAGTATCCAACATTAAAACAAGGCATCACTTTACAATATATATAAAATAGAAGAAGGAAAGAAGAAAAGAGAGGGAAATTTGAATTCCCCTTCCACCAACCAACCACCTTCATTTAATTCTCTAAAAATATCTGATTATCTCTGCAAATTCTACCTCCCCATGCCACTTTTCTTGTTAAAGAAGGAACATCACCCATATTGCATTTAATTCTGGTAGTTGAGTCGTTCTAAGTAGACCTTTTGTGTGTTTGGGGAGTTTTCCTTTACTTTTCCCACCCCCTTCATTAAATTCATGAAATATGATTTTTTGTGTGAAGAAGGTGAAGATTTCTTCAAATAATATCATATTTGCAAAGATCAAATCATTAGATTGACACCCATGTTCATTTAGTAATCCGCAGAAAATTGTTGTTTTCAATGTTATGCAGCTTTTCTCTTATAGCTTTGTGTGTGTTTAGACCTTCACGGATTTGTTTACATCCACGGACTTCTTCCTTTTCATAAATTCGTGGTCTACTTGATTTTATTCTACCCATGGTTGTCTTCTTAGTGAATCACGGCTTGTTGAAACATCCCAACCTCTCTCTAACATTTTCATAAAGACAATTTAGACCCTAACGGCCATTCTCCTTAGTTTGCGGCTTCATCAAAGCACATCCTTCACTCCGCATCATTTACTCTTTAGTATGTGCCTTCATCAAAGCATGTCCTTCACTCTATGGTATTCACTCCTTAGCCATGGTATTTCCTTTCAATCCATGGCATGATTAAACACTTTCGTGGCTAATCAATCCAAGTCTCGAAATGAACCAAGTTGCTCCATTTTTGCAAGGAGTACAAAAATAAACAACATTTTTTGCAACTCATAGGGGCCATCTCTCTACTAGATGAGATTATTGGTAGCCTTAGCATCCATTGGGCATGGAGTCACCCTAAAAATTCAGATTTAATCTCAACCTGGATCTTATTTTCAACATGACTTACTTGTTCTGCATTTGATATTTAGAGATAGCTACAACGATCCTTGTAACCTTGAACTTCCTCTTTCAGCAACCTTCGAATAACATGATGAAATAGTGCACAAGAACATCTTCAAGCAACAAGAATGTGCAAAGCACTTAGGGAAAGAAACATACACTACCAACAAAACAATGTACTAAAAGCACTTAGAGGAATTGAAATTCTAAATTACTATATACAAGATGCATGAAAAATCTTATTGAGAAGGTTTAAGATGAATCCCATTAATAGGTATTTGAAATGCATTCCCATCAAGATCAAACAACTCAAATGAGTTAGCTTCCTTACAAGCGGTGATGATATATGGTCCACTCCAAATAGCATTAAATTTTGAGTGTCTTCCATGTTTATATTGATCCGCATCCCACTTCACAACAAGATCTCCAACCTTGAATTTATGATTTCTAGCTTTTATGTCAAACCACTATTTGGTTGATGTTTGATGTTGTTCCATCCTAGCCATGGCGCGATTTCTGTCTTCCTCCAGTTCCACCAATTCCACCAATATGATTTCCCTTTGATTTACGCCTTCAAATTCCAGCTACTTAGCTAACTCAAATGAAGGCAAATCAAGTGACAATGGTAATCTTGTTTCTTTTCCATATACCAATTTGTAGGGAGAAGTGCTAATAGACTTATTCGTTGTTATCATGTCTTCCCAAAGATTATTTTTTTCCTTTGTGTGTCATTGTCTTTGATTGATGTCCATTTTCCTTTTCATGATTATGATAAGGTTCTTATTAGTAGATTCCACCAATCAATCCCAAGTCCCAAAGCCCAATTAGAGATTTTTAATCCCAAGAAAGCCTTTACATTTTTAGAAATGATAGTCTGAGGGACACCAAATATTGTAACAATTTCTTCAATAAATTCTAGGATGACTGACTCAGTGGTTTCCTTCAAGGAACAACCTTAGTCCACACTGGTGAAATAGTTTGTGGTGTGGGAACCCATTTGCTACCAGCCCTAGATGGAAGATTGATCATACCAATGAAGTCAAGATGCCATTGTGACAAATCGCTCATCTACTTGAATCGGATGAAGTGGAAGGGTCACCAGTTTTTTCTTTAGAGAAAGTGCACATTTTTGCACTTCCTAATCCACTGTGAGCATCTGCAAAAACATAGGCCAAAAATAGCCTACTTTTATGATCTTCATGGTTGTAGCTTTAGCAGAGAAATTTCAGCCTGAGAAGCCATCATGGAACTTGGTTAGAATCATTTGTCACCTTCAATACACCTAAGAAACACTCCATCAATGTTTCTTTTGAAAATGATGCCATCAACTAATACATAAGGAATAGATCATAACCTCAGATGTCTTCTTTTTTCTTTATTCAAACCAAGAGGGTATGTACCACTAGATAAAAAATTTGACGTATCAGCAATCTAGCTATGATCATTGAATACATTCCTTTCATCATGTTGTCATTCAACATTACACATGACAGCTCATCATTTGAGGGCACTTCATTTATGAAGGCGGTTTCTTGACATTCCACAGTGTCTAGGGCTAACTGCTCACAAAGTGCTCTTCCCCTTACTAATTTTGTGGTCTTAATGGTCACATCATATTCCAATATTTTAGTCACCCATCAAGCTTGTTTCTCACTTATTTCTTCTCCCATAATGAAGTCTCTAACATTGGAGTGCGATACTAAAACCTTTATGCAGCTAGCAATAATCATGCTTTTGAACTTCTTCAAGGCTCTCATGATGGAAAACACCTGTTTTTCAATGTGATTGTATTTGAGCTCATAATTCTTCAGTGTTTTACTAAGAAAAGGCCACATGATGCTCCATCACTTGATTATTTAGCTGTGTCAAAACCGTGGCTATATTGGATTCTACCCCATGAGCATATAGGATGAAATCCTTGGTATAATATGGATTAATCAATGTTGGGTCTGAGAAATATCTTATTTTATATTTTCAAAGTTATCCTTCCCTTCCATAGCCACTTGAATATTGCATCCTTCTTGAGCATGAGAGTAATTGGTCTTACCAAACCCGTGAAGTTAGGAATGAAGCACCTAACAAAGTTTATTTTCCCAAGGAAATATTGCAGAGCCTTCTTGTGAGCTAGCAAGGAAAGAGCTGCGATAGCTACAATTTTTTTATCAATGGCAATGCCTTATTTTGATATAATATTCCCTAAGATATTTCCTCTAGGGACTACAAAGTTTCATTTCTTAGGATTAAGGGATACACCAAACTCTCTACATATTTCAAATACTTTCTCTAGGTGCTTTATGTGATTTACACTCTGCTTGGAGAAAATAGTAATGTCATCTAGGTAAACCAAGATGAACTGATTGATGTGTCCTTTGAAGGCAATATCCATTGCTCTTTGGAAGGTAGCACCTACGTTTGATAATTCAAAATGCATCTTTTGATAATAAAACATTCCCCATTTGGTGGTGAACATGGTCTTATACTTGATCCTCTTCTTTTACTTTGATCTGGTTAAAACCAGAATAGCCATCGAACATGGAAAACCTCTTTCTGCTCCTACTACTATCTCTGTAAAATTTGTTCCATGGAGGCAAGGGATAATGATCCTTGAGGAAGCCCTGTTCAAATCCTTGAAGTCCACACATAGATATATTTCACCATTCTTCTTCCTTACTGAACCATATTTTCCACCCAAGTAGAATACTTGATTGGAAAAATTATTTTGGCCTCAATGAGTTTGGAGAGCTCCTTTCTCATGAGAGGTTCAATCTTGGTGTTAATGACCAGACAAATTGGCTTGATGTTAGGGTCAAGATCAATGGAATCTTGAACTATATCTAGATTGAATTATTTTAAATCTTCATAATCCCATGAAAATACATCATTGAACTTTTGACACAAGGAAACAAAAGCTTTCCTTTCATTTTCATCACATACCTTTCCGAGTAGAAGTTATTTTCCTAGAGAAATTGAAACTGGATGAAAATCCTCTTGCTTTTGCCACCATGTTATTTTCCATTCCTTTGAATTCATCATCTGGACTAAAAATTTTCTCTAGAGTGACTAATCCCTTTGGCAAATTGTTTGTTCTTAGTTGAATAATATGATCCCCATAGACCTCCTACAAATTATCTTGCATCTTTGAGGATAACTCCACCTCATTTTGGATGAATTGCATAATTTTCTCATCATTATCAAATACCTACTAGCAGCATGGTTGTTATCTAGAATAGATGGCCTAACCACCATTTTAATATGTTGGGCATTCCCTTTGATCAAATCCTTAGCATGGGAGAATTGAGAGCCAAGGGTTTCCATTTGGTCTGTGTCTTTGTTCAACTTTTTGGGTACAACCTATAGGTTGATGGCATCAAATCTTTCTATTAAATCCTAGACCGTGTGTTTATAATCTTTCAACAACTTATTCTTTTTATAACATCTTCCGCATACTTGGTGAATGACTAATTTAGTGTCTCAAAATATCTGCAACTCCTTGATTTTCCTATTTTTGTGATTAACAAACCATTTACCAATGCTTTGTATTATGTTATGTTATTAGAACATGTAAATTACAATCTATGAGAAAAGAAGAACTTTTCATTTTTTGAGGAAATGAGCACAACACCCACCCCGGCTCCATTTCTACTTCTAGAACCATCAAAGAACATCCGCCATAGTCCATAATTTTTTTATTTTTCTTGCTTGAATGTCGTGGGTATCATAGATTCTTCCTGAAGAATGCAATAAGTTCGTAGACCAGTCTCAAAATTTTTGAGCTCTTCATCATAAGGATAAAACTTGTGGTCTCTCTCGGCCCATTCATCTAGCAATAAATTAGGCATGGAAGGAGGGACAACCTGCTCCTCAGGAGCTAAGTCTTGCTCATTTCCTTCTTGTATTAGGTAATTTTATTGGATAAGGTTAGGGTTATATGACTCAATATGGTAAGAAAAGATGGGCTTAGCTTGTATTGTGAATCGGGTACCATATATGGTTTGTGAGTCTAATCTTAGTAATGATATCCGCCCACCTTAGCAGTGAAATCTCTAGATAAACATATGGCAAACATAGGAGGTAAATCAATGACTGAAATTTCATGGGTTATGGTGAGGCTTGGTAGGAATGAAGTGTTAACTCAAGGTCTTTTATTATGCCCAATACATTCACAATTAACTCATCAAGTTATAAAACTCCCTAGACATAGGAGTGTATTTAGACCTAAGATATCAAAAAAAATCTTGGGCATTACAGAAGTACTAGCCCTAAGAATCAATCATACGAGTTATGAACTAGGTATTTATCGACATATAAAAGGGTGGAGTTTTGATACTTTTACTTACTTGATCATTCTTTTCTTGACGGACATGGACCATGGCATGAGCCTTTTGAATTATTGGATATCCACGGGAGCTAATTGCTTAAGAGCTTCACATAAGATATCTCACTATGATGGAATATCAAATGCATCTCACATTGAGACATTGACATTGGTCTTTTCATTTGAGACATTGAAATTGGTTTTCTTCATTTTCTCAACAATGTTAAAAGGAAGACCGCATGGATTTACGCATTTCATGCGGCATGTAACCTTCTTTTCTCTGTTATGGTGGTATTTGATTTGGTGGCCTTGATTGAGTAGCAACCTCTTTGTCATGGCTTTAATTGGGAGCTCATGTGGCTTACTTTTGTTCACCGCAGCTTCAAATTCCTTATCTATGGCATTGGCTTGATCTGTAATAGGTGGAGATTGTGACTCGACATTCTTTTTTTGTACCACATGTTATTATCAACAACGTTGATGATGGTTTTGGAACTTTCCACCACTTGGTTGACCATTTGTGAAAAATTCCTTATCGCCAAATAATATAAGGTTTGTATCATTATTGGTCTCTTGACTTGCTTCCATGATTGGATTGGTGCCTCTAGAAGTTGTTCTTGTTAATTGGAAGAGCCCTAGACCATGTATACTTGAAGGTGCATTTCCTTTCAAAACCAAGTTGATTATGTGGTAGATTACATGAGAAACACCACTCTATTTACTCTGCCATATGATTTTGTATAGGAACTAAATCTTGGCTCAAACTGGGAGGAGGAAGTGCTTTTGGAGGAGGGATTACGTCAATGGAAGAGGATAAATTTGATTTTACCATCTATTATTTTGTTAGTTCTATGTATATCTTTGATTAGACTAGTGGTTTTCTGTATGGTTGATATCCCTGATTTGAAGATTTCCCTTGATTTTGATAATTTCTATAAGACGGGCTTGTTGTTTCTCTAGGGATATAACTTTGTTTGTTAATTTTTTGATCAAATCCTTCATCTCCTCATCCTCATTTTGTTGGGAAGGATTTTTTGGAGGTGGAAGCAATAAGTTACGGATTTGGTTGAGGAATAGGAGTAATGGAAGGTTGGGAAACTTGTGGCAATTCAACATGTAAGGGCATAGGTGGCCTAGGGGCTAATTTCTTAGCTTGTATTAAATAATTTTCTTCCCTTATAGTCAATGCATAAGTAAGCCGTTAGTGGCGTTATACCTCCATATATTGTACCATAACTAAAATATAGAAGTTAAGAGATTTCAAAAATTAAAGAAATTTAACTTCATCTATAGGCCTCACAAGAGCTGGAATTTTGTCATAGGCTCTTTGAAACTGAAGTTGAAATTTGCCATGAGTTCACTTGGGGCCCTTTTGATGGTGGTTAGTTGCTCTAATAGAGACAATTTGTCTACTCTTTCTCCAAATGATTTATAGGTTGTACATAGCTCATTCCAATTTCTAATTGATCCTGCGGTCAGGCTTCTAAACCATTGAAAATATTTTCCTTTAAAAGATGAAGCCAAAAAATTAACTACTACATCCATCTCAACAATTTCATGAATTGCACACACATTTGCAATATCTTGGATGTGATCAGCTAGAGTGGTGTGATTTTCTCTAGTAAAATAAGGGATATTCTTCAAGGTTGCTACAAGAATAGGGTTTTGAGCATTTAAGGCAAGCAGACTGCTCCTTATTAAGTTTACAAATGAATTGGGTTGTTGTGTAGCCATTCTAATGGGTCTAAGAACTCTTGTGGACTGTAAGAAGGGTATACTAGGTGGAGGTGTGAAGAGAGTTGTTTGGTGGAGATGGAGGTCTCTGGATCTATTTTCCTCTTCTTTTTCTACCTAGAGATAGTCTGTAAGTATTCGAATACACCTTCTTCTCGCATTTTAGATCAAGTTTGTATCCTTCTCACGAATCGGGGACACTTTAATCATTAGTACTATTGAAACCAGTTGATATTCTACATGGATTCACTAGACATGTTATCAGCAGAGCCTCCAAAGGCTAGAGTTTTACTAAGATACACATCCAAACTTGATAAAACTAGAATTAATGATTTCAAATGTCCCACCATATGTGCCAAAATTGTTGGAGCTCAAATTTTAACCCATTCCCGAATCATAGACAATTCAAGATTTGAGACAACATGGGATTGTCTCCAAGTTGTGGGACTTGAACTGAGACAAACCTCCGAAGAAGGTCGGCTTCCTCTACTTACTCCTAATGTTAAACTACTCCTAGGAATTGAAATGTAACTATCTAACTCTACTCTAACTTTCCAAGGGACCAGGTGAGAAGGAGATGCATAAAACATAAACCTAAACTAGAGAAGGTGATAACACCCAAAATAAGGGGATGAATACTCAGGAAAGAGTGAAAATGGAAGAAAACAACGATGAAGAGGAGAAAAATGAAATCCACATATCAAAGTTACGTCCCGAGCTCCACCTTCACAATGCAAAATAGACATAGATCTCTGAAAAAACACATACAACACACCTGCGAATGAATGAGAGGAAAGAGAGTTCAATAAAATGATATCTAAGGCTGAAATGAGCCACAAAACCAAAGATTTTATTGTTTAAATACTATGCATAGATCATCATGATATAGGAGGAGGATGTAAAGAATTTACAGAGAAATCCCAAGGCATGTGACTCTTAGAACACTTATACATCATGAAATGATGCCTCGTATTCCCAAAGTATCCAACATTAAAACAATGAATCACTTTACAATATATAGAAAATAGAAGAAGGAAAGAAGAAGAAAGAGAGGGAAATTCATATTCCCATTCCATTAGCTGACCAAATTCATTTAATTATCTTAAAAGATCTTACTATCTCTGCAAATTTTATCTCCCCTGTGCCTCTTTTCTTGTTAAAGAAGGAATGGCGCCCATACCGCATTTAATTCTAGTGGTTGAGTCATCCTAAGTAGACCTTTTTGTGTGTTTGGATAGTTTTCCTTTACTTCACCCACCCTTCTTTCATTAAATTCATGAAATATGCTTTTGTTGCTTAAAGAAGGCGAAGATATCTTCAAATAATATCATATCTGTAAAGATCTTGAATCATAAGATTGAAACCCATGTTCATTTAGTAATCCACGGAAAAAAATTGTTTTTGTGTTACACGGATTTTCTCTTATAGCTCAAAGACAATTTTAGACCTCCGTAAATTTGTTTACATCCGCGGACTTCCTTTTCATGAATCCGGTCTACTTGATTTTCTTCTACCCATGGTTTTCTTCTTAGTGTATCACGGCTTACTAAAACATGCACAACCTCTCTCTAAAATTTTGTAGCATAATTTAGACTGACGGCCCTTCTCCTTAGTATGTGGATTCATCAAAGCACATCCTTCACTCCACGGAATTCACTCCTTATTTCACGGCTTTGTCAAAGCACATCCTTCACTATGTGGCGATCACTCCTTAGTCGTGGTATTTCCTTTTAATCGATGCATGCTTAAACACTTCCACGGCCAATCAATCCAAGTCTACGAGTGAACCAAGTTACCCTATTTTGCAAGGAGTTCAAAAATAGACAATAAAACCATTTTCATGCAACATCCTAGAAAAATTTTGAAAAGAGGTCCCGTGATGGAACCAAAATGTAGCCCTTGTTTATATCCACCATAATGTTGTATGTGCGACACTTCATCCATATATATATGAATGCTCACCCTAAGCGTGTGAAGCTACCATATCCCTCCTTTTTCTACGGCTTGTCAAGATGTTAACATGCATGTTCATGGTTACCAATACCAAACATACATTCAAGAGTAGTTCATCACAGTTATCATAAGGAAACATATATAATAAGGAATCATAACAGATCAAACCATTACTAAGATCAATTACACCATGTGATTACCATGTTAAGACACATCAATTACCGAATCTACACACATTGATCCGTTAATAACCAAAATATTACATAGAATAAGTTGAATATATATCAATAGTCACCATAGATTCACATGTGCTAGTACATCAAAGCGACATAACTCTATTACATCCAAAGTGATCTCGCATAAGGTACCAGAACTATGAAGTACAATATATATATATATATATATATATATATATATATATATATATATATATATATATATTGTGCATACTCAAAATAGACAACATGCATGCTTTTCTAACAAGCCTAATAATAGATTAATCCTAAAGATAAACTTCATTTTAATCCTATTATTAGCTTCCATGCATGTGTTCAAACTACAAGTTCCTTCTCCAAAAATAGCCCTTTCTTAGACTCTACATCTTCATGTCTTTATCTCTACTTGGGTACCACTCTACCTGATTTTCCTTTTTTAGCATGCTCTCTGGAAAATGGCTAAGTCCCTAGTCCGTCTATATGTGCAGTTCAACTCGCACTCCGATAATCCCTCACATGCGCTCCTTCCTCTCTCCCGTGCACTATTCCATTCTGGGACTTAGTCATTTTCCCTATACAACACTAATATTTGGTGTGTTCTTATATAATCTAGTTTTTGATCCTTATCTTCAAGTACCTACTGACTCCATTGGCTAAAATCTAGCTCATTTTCTCATGTAAATATCACCTTTTCACCTCTTTTCATATCTTCATGTTTCTACATTTACATAGATCTCCACAGAGATATTTCCTTCCTTATTTGTAACTTTATCCCCATCCATTTGCAATAGTGGGATGATATTCTCAAAACATCTTTGAAATTTTTAACCCTCTTTCATGAAAATGGTGATTTAAGCCATGTTGAACATATTAATTATATAGCCTACTATATTTCCATCCCTAATATCAAAGAAGATAATATATGTCCCAAAATTTTTGACTCTTCCTTCAGAGGTAAAGGTCAAGGTTGTACCTTAGTTTGGATGCAAGGAAAGATAGGAGAGAAACTAGAGAAATGGTTCAAGGAGAATGCATATTTCATCTCTCTTATAGAACACATTAGCACCATAAAGATAGCCTTAATGAATTGTTTCTTAAACTTCAACCTCATATTCGCAAGTACTTGGAGGAGAATCCTTGATAATTTAGACCCCACTATTTGTGATCCTTTGATTCTAATCTTGTTTTCATGGTTCAATGTCTTGGAGGTAGTGCTCTCCCTCATGATTTTGATGTTTTTATCAAAGATGAGAAAATTATTATTCAAGTTAGAAAAAGGATATCAATTACTATTTATCCCATTTTTCCTCACTTTGAGACTTTCTTCCACTTCCACATGCAAATTTTGAGCCTCCTAATGTTCCACTTTAGATGCATGAAGCCCCCATGGTTCCTCTTGATCCATTTACTTTCTAGGAAGATCATTCTATTTTAAGCATATCTTATATGTTGCAAAACTCCCTCCCATCTCCACCTAGAACATTACCTAGCAACACAAAGTTTTATCATTATACTTTAAGGAGTTATCATATTTCAAAGGTTGTTTACATCCCTTACCCAACTCTAACCAAGCCTAAGTACCCAATTATTTTGGTGGATTGGGGTATTTGAAATTTTTACCTCCATCCACTGTGATTTCCTTATCATATTCATGATATTTTCACTTTTGGTGGCAAGTTAGCATGAATAATCCGGTGCTCCTTTCTACACCTATGCACGACATTCTATCTCGCAACCATTCTCTCAACGGTGGTATGATGTTTTCCTGCATGGGAATTTTTATATTTCTCTAAGATCATCAACATCCTTATGTGGTTACTCAAGTACTTCTTGCATGTTCTCTCTCACCCGCTTTCTCCTTTAAGCATTGTATTTCTCCTTATGTTCCCTGATAATGCCCATGGTCTCTGATAAAATTCATTTTGATGCATCACATTGAGATACTTTGCATGCACAACCTCTTCCCATTTGATGAGAGATCTTTCCTTTCCTTTCTCATGGGTGTGTGTTGCCTCTCTACGCATAAGTAACTAATAACGATTGAAGTTTAGGATAAACCATATTCTTAGGATCCCATTACTATTGCTTAGCATGCTCCACCTTAATCATAGTTTCACCCTTATCTTTATTTTTTTTTCTTACAAATGTGGGCATACAAACCTTGAAAAAATTCAACCTTGTTTTCCTTTTTTATTATACGCACAAACTTAATTCTTGGGACATTCACATTGATAATGATCATACAACCCATAAATATAACTTGTGCCTTGTGCAAACCTTCCTTGGACACCATGACCTCTACCTCTATATCCATCTATGAAGCATTCATTAACGTTGTTTCACCCTTCACTAATTTTTCCTTCTTGCACCTCTGGGATAATCCCTACACTTTGGTCTAACATAACCATGTTTCATAGGCCTCATGGATCTAATCAATCAACCACTTATCGATGCGTTATGGGTATGTACATCACAAATTTTACAATACACAAAGACACTCTTTTGCATAGTGCATTGTAATAATGGACGAGTTATAGACATCAATATTTTTATGAAAAATCTCACAAAGCTATCGTAGCATGCACACATTCTTACACATAAAACTATCCTTTATATGTGCTACTACCTCATAATCAGTACACGAGAGTCCATTGTACGTGTTGTGTGCTGAATTAGCGGATAATTTCTTCAACTTAGTAGTCATTCCTCCAATCTAGGCTTGAGGAATGGAATCACTCCGAGTGTCTACACTCCCAACTACTTAAGTACACATTGTTTCTTCCAAGGCTTTGCGCATATTAGTAATTGTCTTTTGTGACAACACTCTCTAGAAAGGTGTCAACAAGCCTCCTATAAACCACTATGCATGTTGGCTCGATGGATGTCATAGGATAGATTGAAAAACATGGTCTTAAAACACACATCATATTCCCTAACACTCTCATACATGCCCTACTTAATGTCCTTTATCACACTAATGCTCTATTTCTCAAACTCTGGTATGTAAAAATAAGCCAAGAAGGTGGCACACAATGCATCACCATTCATTGTTGTATGATGAGGGTCATATTTCACGTACCAACTATGTGTGTGGCATTTAAGTGTTGTTACAAATTGTCTTGGCTTCAATCTAGAGAATTTATTCTCGTATCTCTCCATATTGACTCACTCTTATGAACATGGTTGACTACATCTTCCACACCTCTATATTATGGTAAATGAAGAGACATCTCAAAAAAAAAAATGAGGGGTCTACGATTGTGGTTGTTTTGGTTGTTGTGTCGATTCTTTATGGTCCTTATCCTAGAGCAGAACAAATCTTGAACTTGATCCTCCACTTGGATTTCTTCTGCGTGGTGGAGGTCCCGAACCTCCCGAGCATCATATCATGACACTGGGACTGTAGGTGTAATATTGTGTGTCCCCATAGTAGTACTAAACTACACACCTTGTGTCTTCCCTATCACTCCACCTATCGTACTACTTCTAATAGGAAGCACACCACCGAGCTTTCACGATATCATGCCTACAAAATTGGTTCCAAACAAACTATATCCAAACACAAAGTTGTTATTGTGTTTTCATATGCATTTCCTTAACTTGTTGTGCCTCCTAAGATGATAATAATACGTGCTGAAATGTATCTTCTAACCAATGTGATGGTACTTGATTGCCTTCCTACTCACCTTCACCGTAGTGATCTTCTACAACAATTTATGGAATCGAACACCATGAGTAAGGGTTGGGTGGCTAGGTTGGGTCGATGCACACCAACAGTTCTCTTTCTCTCTTTAGACTCACTCTCATTTGATGCCAAAAGGGTTATTCTACTACGCTTTCCCAATACTAGGAGGCCATGATCCCATGGTCCCTTGTGTTCTACGAGGAACTCATCACTTCCACCTTTCATCATTCCTCTCATTCAAATCACCACCTAAACTTCCCTATCTTGCACATAAATATACCCGAGAATTATTTCTTCTCTCTCTCTCTCTCTCTCTCTCTCTCTTTTTCTTGGACCAATGTCATCCTACCCAAACCTACTTCATGCCCCTGCGTGTGGTGGGGTTTTGGCCTTTCATCGATAATTTCTCCATTCCTCATTCAATCATCAATATTTTGATAGCTAAAGGTGTTGCACATAAATATGATCTCCTTAGCTCATGTAAAAACCAAAACTCAACTTCTTCAAGGCACAAGTATGTCAAAATCATGTACTCCAAATTTTAACTACATAACACACCTTCCCAGGTGATCTACATATTTTTCCACATCACATCCAAATAAGAGAATGTGTGGTAATCATCCTAGCTCCACACTTTCTTTCTTCTTAACTAGACATCCTTGTTCTACGTGTAAGCTGCTAACCACTAGTACATACAGTTTGTACTAGGAAGAAGTGAAGAACATTTCATATAAGGAGTCATATAGATTATCTTCCACCCATTTACGCACATTGAAATTTTTTCCGGTGTTATATCTCTTAGAAAATTTGTCCTAACCATCGTGCAACTAAAGCTCAATATTCTCCAAATATATCCAAAACGTCATACGTATGCCACATCTTGAAGAGCATAAATGAAAGAGGTCCTGGAAACAAAACCAAAATGTAGAATTTTTTGTTAACCAATGTTTAGTTAGGAACATTGGCACTTCATCCAGACAAGGTTTTAACACTCACCCAAAGTGTACGTGTAATGACTAGGTCCCTCCTTTGTTCACTTATCAAGATGTGGTTAGAACATACATAATCATCATATCCATTACAAAACAATATGAAAGAAGATACAACATCATAGTTTGACAACACATATAATAAGGAAATCATTCAACATATACAATTATCGATAATATTTAGATTTACCATACTCGGATATGCAAATCCTAGAGATTCATACACATTTATCCATCATAAACACATTGCATTACATAACAAACATGTTGATTACATCCATAGTTCAATTACATCCATGTGTTGAACCATGCATGCATATATATTTATCTTACTGAGCATTACAACCTCTAACATGGACCTTCTCATACACACACATCAAAGGTCACCTAATTACAAGAGTGTTACACCTATTTATACATGGTGGGGACTTTCCCTTCACCACTTACATGTGTTTTTCCTAATAATAGATGTCCTAAACATAAATTGCATGCTTTTACAAATTTCTCTAACTATACATCAATTTATATTTAGCTCGACCTCAACATGCTTTAATCCTAGAAAATAAACACCACCTACGAATATGCTTTACCTTCCTTGCATGAACTTTTACTATTATGGTACTTTACTTGCATATTATGGTGACTCTTTCTCCCTGCTATGCACATCTTTGCGCATTGGCCTGATTGCTTGCATGGATGATTATGTTCCTTAGATGTTTCCTTTAGTTCCGTGTTCATGGTCTCTAGTTTCTACGCATGGCCAATACTTAGCCATTTCTTCACTCCAACAATGTCCACCGCTTTATTGCATTACCCACCCACTCAAGGGGCACTCCCTTATCACCATTTCTAACTCATTGGGGCATCCAAACACTTCACCGGGGAAAATCATGCAGTCAAATTTCTCTATCATTTATTCATCGATTTACATGTGCCTATTATCTTTAAAATGCTATTACTCCATAATAACACTTT
This sequence comes from Taxus wallichiana var. yunnanensis, assembly GCA_018340775.1. NCBI lineage: Eukaryota > Viridiplantae > Streptophyta > Pinopsida > Cupressales > Taxaceae > Taxus > Taxus wallichiana. The sequence continues at coordinate 623,751,573 of CM031243.1, read as the reverse complement.
AAAGAAGGGAAAATGTAAACACCCTAAAATTACATACTACCCTTTGCACATTGCTATTTGAATTAATATTCACCCACATCCCACTAGAATTAGTTTAATCATGCATAAAACATACACTTACATGCCTTAGCTAATTTAATTAGCTATTAAAATCAAATAAATATTTAATATCCACTTGCCTTCCACTCATCTCCACTTCACTATCTCACTCACTCAAGTTATAGAACCCTACAAAAGAGGAAGCTAAATATTCATGTACAACCAACTTTGGAATAAAATCAAGAGCCAACTATTGAAATTAAAGCCTCTTAAATTCTTATTCAAACTCAACTAACTAGACCAAATCAACATGCTAAATTAGAAAAATGCATTCATTAACCTACAACTTATTCAAATCTTGATCTACTAATCCATGGCTTCTCCTTCAACTATAAATAAGAGGCCCATCCCTTCAAAAATCATCTCTTGAAAGCTTAAGGAATTTTTAGTATTACTCTGTCTAATTGCCACTTGAACTCATTCGTCATTAGTCTACCCATTTGATCAACAAGTTCATCACTCATCCACTTGCTCGTAGCACAAAGTTTCTTCCATTTAGAGTCACATTTGGAACATCCACATATAAATCCATCAAGGAGATTAAACAAGCTTGGTAATTGTTGTCACCCTCAAAATTCCCCTCATTTTTCAAGTCAAGTTTCAAAATATTTCACTTGGTGCCTGTTATCCCAATTTCCCCCCTGGAAAAATTGATCAAACACAACCCCACACAGAAGAAAATTAGAAGGGGCGGTTCATTCATGCGAGCCCATATTCCAAATCCAACAATGAAGGGGTAGGGTCGGCGAAGGAGATCAGAGTGCATAGGAGAAGATTGAAGAAATGACTCAAAGTTTTGGACTTCGCATATGAGTCGAATTGGGGAAAATCAACGGACTTGCATGGAAGGTGTCATGTGCCTCATCGACACAAATTCAAAAGGTGCGGCCAAAAGAGAGACCCCAAATAAGTGCCATCCCTCTATGTGTCCAAGGTCCAAAAAGGGACAAAGCCAACCGTTTAATTGACTAAGTATAAGAGGGTCGGTGGAAGGTGCCACATGCCTCATTGGCGCAACTTCAGAAGTGAGACCCAAAGGATGACCCCAAATGAGCACCAGCCCTCCACATGGTTAGAGCCTAAAAAAGTTAAATCAGTGTTGAAAAGTCTAAGGCTAGCAGACGACGCCACGTGTCTCATCGGCGCACCTTCAAGGGTCAAAACCAAAGGCGGTTTCCCAAACAAGCACCAACTCTCCACATGTCTAGGGTCCTACAGAAGTCAAAAAGGTTAGAATCACCGTTGAATCGGCTAAGGAAAGGAGAACTAGTGGAAAGCCCCATGTGTCACTTTGGTGCTCTTTCAGAGGTGAATCCAAAATCAGGTCCCAAACATGCGCCAACTATCCACATGTCCAATCAACATGTTAGGAAATAAGGGATAAAATATGTAGAATAATCCCTCACAAAATCACAATAGTAGAAACTAATATGCATAAAATATTATAGATCTCAAATAAAAGTGTAGAATAAAATAATACAACACAAAGAGACAATATTTAACGTGGTTCACCCAATTTGGGCTATGTCCACCAAGAATCACTTGCTCATATTTTATTACAAGCCACCGCTCTCTCAATACAATACCCAGATCTGTTTGGAGCTATGCTCAACAAACTCTATAGAATTCACACCCGAATTCAAAGCACATCTGCAATGTTTACATTATATCTACCATATGCACAAAACCATATAAATAGACAACTGCTTAAGCAATTTTACAAAACCATGGGCCAAAACTGTCCCATAAACCTATGGGTCAAAAAACCCACCCATATGAGAAAATCACGTTTCCCGATATATCGGGCATGTTTTAAGGCCCAAAAACAATTTCGGGAAGTGTGTCCTAGAACCCCTACTATTAGGGGCTACCGCCCCGAGGCGCTTGGCGAGACAACTGTGGAAAGTGTACAATACTCTTAGTGTATAGTCTTTAACACTTTCTCACATGAAAACAAGCTCCACATCCTAACACGGTGCACCTCCCAAGGTCAAGTCCAAACATAGTCTCTAAACGAGAGGGAATCCTCCACGTGTCTCGGGTCAAACATAAATCCTTTGCCAAAGTCGAGGGACTTAGTCAAAACACAAAAATACAGAACAAGTCCACAAAGGGACATGTGGCCATGTTTCAAGTGGTGGGAGAAAGGTAGGCCCTTTTTGTGTTTTGATACTTTGAAAAGCCAAAAGTGAAGAGGCAGGTTGTCAAGACACTTTAAGAATTTTACCTTTGTTTCCAAAAGGGTGTAAAGTTATAAACTGACCCGCGACCCCACTCATGCCAAGGGATAAAGTCAAATATCGAGCCCACATCAAAATTCAAAGCACGAAAGTGGGCCATTGGAGAGATTTCAGAATTTTGTTTTTATTTCCAAAAAGAGAGTGAAAAGTTATAAAATGATCCATGACTCCACTAGGGTCTTGAGCCAACGTTGACAAGTCAAAGCGGGAGGTCGGTCGTCAATGAAGCACTTTGAGTTTTTGAGATTTTGTTGAAAAGAGTTAAAATTGTAAAAGAGAGCCATGACTCGCCACTCAAGTAAAGCCATGTGTTAGGCCTATATCAGAAGTGGATGGGCGGGCCGAAAGGTTTGAAGTGCCATTTCTCTAAAATGAACATAATATAAAAATTTTCCCAGCCCCGCTTCAAAGACAAATCTCTCCCACGTGGATGGCTCAAATTCAAAATTTGTGGAAGTAGAATGAACGGCTATGATATGATGTGTGTGTCTGGTTTTGCCATTAGGTATGGAACGGCCAAGGTGTTAGAGAAGTTCGGGCGTCAATTTCTTGAATTAGTTTCATCATTTTTTTAAACCGAATGTAACCTTTTTGGAAGCTATTTAGCGGGTTCTCTACAACATTGTTCAGGTTGGATCTTGGTACTCTATAGATGTAATAGATTCAGAGGTAATCAATACAGAAGTTTTTCCCTTTCTTCCTCTACTATTCCTTCTTTCCTTGTTCAAATTTATGAATCATCCATATTTTATGATAAGAAACTTTGTGTTTATGGAATTATATTTGTTATGAAAGTGAATGATTCTATTTTGCATCTCCCTGGCCCAATACATATAAGGTTATACTCTGCTATCTATATTTCCTGAAATTATTGTTATGTTCTTCATCTCTCATCTCCTTAGTTCTTCTATTCTTTCATATTGATGATCTTTCAGCATGAAACGTTTCAAAGTATCAGGAATCCACACTTTGAAAGTTGTACATTTGTATATAAGTTTTTTTGCTTGCTTTCAATAAGGGAACCTCTCCCATTAAAGAGGAGGGACTTGTTGTCCCCTGACTATGGTTTGTTAAAGTACCATTTAAAAACCCAACAGTTTTGGTGACTCCGCTGGGGATTTCATTTCAAAGCAGATCCCTTTCTAAAAGAACAACTTCAAGATCATTTTCGATCTGGTGACTCTAAGATATACTCATGGTAAAAAGGCTCTCGGAATAGAAGATTCCCATTTTCAACTTCTGGAACAACAAAACTTCTCTCTTCTTCCAACAAGAAGGAACAAGAACTCATTCTACAAGCACACCTCCTGTTAAAGACAGAAATTCCAAGAATAGCATTCCTCAAGAACAACTCAGTCCTAATCTTCATGCTTTGATACTTGTTGGTGTTTCAGTTCCCCTTTAGTCAATTTTTCCAAATATGGTAGCCCCTTTGCCTTGGGGACAATAGGTTGGGCCTCTTTCTCTTCCTCAGCCATTGCATGAGTTACCTAGGGGTAACAGGAAATTTTTTCCCAAATTTCGGGGTGATGGGAAGGTTCATCCAGATGAACACATTGCAGCCTTCATTGTTGCATGTGGGATTCTTGGGGTTGAACATGAAGATGTCTCTGTCAGGATTTTTGTGGAGACATTGCAAGAAAATGCTACTGATTGGTTTTATCATCTTCTGTTGGGTCGATGACTAATTGGAATACCATGAAAACTTATTTTGAGCAATGTTTCAAACCTATTGAAAATGTGCATGCTCTATTAGCTCAAATCTCTCATATGAAGAAGGAACCATTCGGTCCCATGAGAGATTTTTTGGCCAAATTCAACAAGCTCATTCATAAAATTCCATAGAACACTCATCCTATAGATCAAATCCAAAAGTGATTCTTCCTCAATGCCCAATTACCCAAAGTGAGTTATGCACTAAGGAGAGATAGCCTTACAACTCTGGAGGCTGATCAACTATTAGCTATCAGTGTTGAGGATGATTTAGTCATGTCTGGTAAACTAAAAAGAAAATCCTCCAAATCTAAAGTATCTTATTTTTCCTCTTCCCTGGAGCCAATTCTAATCAATTAGTACAGAAGCTTGCAAATGATCTCATTGCTATCAAGAAAAAATTGGCTCAGCATACTCCTTACCAAGATATTCCAAGGAAAAAATTTCAATCTAGGAACCATTTACCTTCTTCTCAGAATAGATTAGCTATTGAAGGCCCAACCATCAAGGTTCCATTCAATGCAACTTGTGAAGTTTAGGAACCTGATGATGAGGAGTTTAATGAACTCTATGAAGAACCAAAAGAAGAGGTTGATGAAGAACTAGAGGAGCTTGGTGGATCTCAAGTTCATTTCCTCACCACTGAAGGTATGGATGATGAAAGAGTGGTAGATATGAATAGTGAGTCATATGTTGTTATGAATCGGGAGAAAACAAACAAAAAAGAAAAAGTGGTGCATCTTGCTAATAAATCCAAGGAGTTTCCTATAACTATTCCAGTGGTTGCAAGAAGAGGAGCTCCTATTCCCACTTCCTCCACACAAAAGGTGAGTAATGCTAATCCTCCTTCTTCTACTTCTATTTCCAAAAATTCTTGTCCTTCAAATCCTAAAACTGATAAATCAAAAGTCTCTCAAGTTCCTAGCAATGATGCCCCATCCACCTCCAAATCTTTTGATATCATTAATCACCTCAAAAATACCAAAATCCAAATTTCAGAGGTAGAGTTTTACCAAACCCATCCAAAAGCTTTTTCTAAAATGGTAAACTTTGTCAATTCCAAATCTAAAGCCTCATCCAATACTTCTAAAGGTATTTTTCCCACTCCCTCTTCCTCACCTCAACCAAGCCTTGTGGGTGCATGATCGGTTCCCTAATGAAAAAAATGAACCATTCTATGTGACTCTTCTCATAGCTGGCCATAAACTCAATAATTGTGTCATAGACTCAGGAGCATCAGATAATGTAATGCCTACAAAAGTATCTCATGCTTTGGGCCTGACTCTAACATGTGCCTTTGGTTCCTACTATTCCATGGAGAGTAGAAAAGTGCCTTTGGTTGGAAGAATTAAAGATGCAAAAGTAGCTTTTTCTACTTTTCCAGAGAAAATTGTCTTAGCCACTATTTTGGTTGCTAATATTCCTCCCTCATATGGGACGGTGCAAGCGAAATTTCTGTAAGGAGGTAGGAGGTGAAATTCAAAGGATTGGTCACACACTTTGATCCCGGTCAATGGAAAAATGAAGAAGTTGCTACCTGAGAAACAGATTGAATACATTGTGTAAAAGATTGATGATCCAAAAGCACAGATACTCTATGAAGATATAGGGCATGGTAACTATATGATCATGTCACAAGATGAGGCAAAACTTCCTAAGGGAGTGATTCATGATCCTAATGGAATTTGGGCTCTGGAATTTGATGGAAGCTACTCTTCAATTTGGTTCTAGGGTTGGTGTGGTGCTAACCTCTCCAGAAGGGAAGATTCATCCTTTTTCATTCAAGCTTTGTTTTGAAAATACAAACAATACAGCTGAATATGAGGCACTCATACTTGGATTGAACATGGCAAAAGAAATGGGAGTGAAGAGTCTTTGTGCTTGTGGTGATGTAGAGCTGATTGTGAAACAAGTCAGAGATATTTTTCAAGTGAAGAACATGAGATTGAAGCATTATAGAAATCTTGTCTGGGATTCCATTGAGTTTCTTGATGCTTTCTCCATTGAAGTTGTGCCAAGAGAGAAGAATACTAGAGTTGATTCTCTAGTTGTCTCAGGATCTCTGTTGATTCCTCACCCAAATTTCTCTCAGGAGAAATTTACCATTGAAATGATTCATAGGCCTAGTGTACCAGATAATGCAAGCAATTGGCAGGTTTTCAATGATGATCAACATTTTCTCTCTTTCTTGGAGCTTAAGGAAAACTTCAACCAATTATATTTTGAAGGAAGTGAGACTTTTCCTAGAGAGTGTGTATCCTCTAATGAAGGAGATATCAAGGAAGAGATGGATCAAGATGGCTGCATCAAATTGAAAGGTAACAAGATCCCTAAAGGGCTGGTGAGTTTGGAAGATCTATTTGATAAGAATGATAGGTACATTAAGTCTAAAGCTTCCCAAGGAGCTTGATAGTCTGTTGAATGTGAAAAGATTAATATTGGGAGTCTTGATGAACCCAAGATGGTGAATATTAGAAAATACTTTGCACTCAAGAAGAGAAGAAGAAAGTAGTAAATCTATTTTAAAAGTATTCTGATATTCTTTCCTATTCATATGATGATCTCAAGGCTTTCCAACCAAAGGAGATGTAACACTTTATCCCTCTGAAACTTGGGATCAAACCTTTCAATCAAAAACAAAGGAAATACAATCCTAAGGTTGTTGGCACTATTTTTCAAGAGATCCAAAAGTTACTAAAGGAAAAGATTATTTTCCCTATACATCATTCAACATGGATTGCCAACATTGTGCTTGTCAGGAAGAAGAATGGTGAGATTCACATCTGTGTGGATTTCAGGAATTTGAATCAAGCCTCTCTGAAAGACAACTATCCTCTCCCCATGATGGATCAAGTTTTTCAAGTTGTCACAGGACTCGAGATGTTGTCTATGCTTGATGGATTCTCTGGATACAATCAAGTGGAAGTCAGTACCCCAGATCAACACAAAACTACTTTCACTACTCCTTGGGGCACCTTTTCCTATAAGAGAATTCCTTTTGGTCTTATCAATGTTGGTGCCACCTTTCAGAGGGCAATGGACTTGGCTTTTGGCAGTCTAAAGGGAAAGTGTATTGTTGTGTACCTTGATGATTTGACTATTTTCTCCAAAATAAGGGCAGATCACTTTCAACATCTTGAAGCAGTCCTCTAGAAATGTAGAGAACATGGAGTTTCTCTCAATCCTAAGAAGTCTATCTTTTGTGTTACTGAAGGCAAGTTGCTGGGGCATATTGTCTCCAAAGAAGGAATCAAGATAGATCTAGAAAGAGTTCAAGAAATCCAGTAGATTCCTCTCCCCACAAGCAAAAAGGGTGTTCACTCTTTCTTTGGTAAGATAAAATTCTGAGGATATTCATTCCTGATTTTGCAGAATTGACTATGAGCATTGCTCACATGATGAAAGGAAAGCAAAACTTTGGTTGGAATTATGAAGGTAAATAAGTATTTGAAGGTATCAAGAAAGCCATTACTAAAACTCCCATCTTAGCATGTCCTAATTTCAACAAGGATTTTATCATCTATTGCTATGCTACGAAGAGTACCTTCACTGCTATGCTAACTCAAAGAAATTCTAAGGATCATGAACTTCCAATTTCCTTCATGAGATATGTTCTGAAATCTCATGAATTGAAATATACTATGATGGAGAAACATGCTTTTGCAGTGGTCAAAGTTGTCAAGCAGTTTCATTTTTATATTCTTAATTCTCACTCGTTGTGTTTGTACTTGATACAACCATCAAGTCTATTCTTACACAAAAAGAGTTTGGAACTAAGAGAGGAAATTGGGTAGCAAAATTCCAAGAATATGACCTTGATATCAAGCAAACTAAGCTAGTCCGGGGTAAAGGCTTGTGTGAGCTTATTGCTAAAGGAGCTGATGTAGAATTGTCCAAAGAAGTAGTTGATGTTCTGTTGTCCTCTTCCTCAGTTCAACAAATGAATGGTATGCTGATATTGCACATTTTCTTACTTATGGAGAGTTTCCATCCCACTTGAGTGCCAAGGAAAAGAGAGCTATTAAGTTAAGGTATGCACAATATGTATTATGGGAGAATGCTTTGTTCAAGCGAGGCATAGATGGAAGATTCCTTAAATGTGTGGACAAGGAGCAGCAAAAGAAGTTGTTTTCAGATTTTTTCATGATCAAGCTTGTGGAGGGCATTTCTCTTATATTGTCATTGCCCATAAAATCCTTCGTGTTGGGTACTACTAGCCTACATTATTCAGAGATGCATCAAAATGGGTAGGTAAGTGTGAATCCTATCAGAATTTTGTTGGGAGACCTAAGTTGGCTGCTTTACCACTAAAACCAGTAGTGATTAATGAGCCTTTTCAACAATGGGGATTGGATTTCATTGGAACTCTTAATCCACCTTCCAATCTTTGGGCATACTCACGTGCTAACTACTACAGATTACTTCATAAAGTGGGTAGAGGCTATTCTAGTCAAAATCACTACTTCTGAGGTGGTGTGTAATTTCATCAAAGAGAACATCTTGATAAGGTTTGGGGTACCAAACAAGATTGTAACTAATAATGCTTCCAATTTTTCTTCTTCTGAGATGATGGATTTCTACTATGGTTATGGAATTTCCCTTGCTCATTCTTCAGACTACTACCCCTAAGGGAATGGACAAGTAGAATCAACAAATAAGAATCTGGTAACCATCATTCGGAAGCTTGTCAATGACTCTCAGAGGAATTGGCACAAGAAACTTTATGATGCTCTCTGGGTAGATAGAATTACACCCAAAAGAGAAATTGGGATGTCTCCATTTCAAGTGGTGTATGGTGTTGAATCTCAACTACCAGTAACAATGGAATTACCAGCCTTGCACTTAATGAAGGCTATTGAAGATTCAAGCTTTATCAGTTCCTTAGACAAGAGGATCATGTATCTCTAGAAGTTGGATGAAGACATGTTGCAAGTTTTTGATAGAATCTCAACTCATCAACTGAAGGTGAAAGATTTGTTTGACAAGAAGGCTAGACCTAGATATTTTCAAGTGGGAGACATTGTTCTGCTATGGGACAAAAGACATGAACCTTGAGGAAGCCATGGTAAGTTTGATTCTCTTTGGCTTGGTCCTTTCAAAATCAGGCACTTTGCTAGAGAAAATTATTTCTATTTGGATTATATGGATGGATCTCCTCTCCCACTTCCTTATAGTGGGAAATATTTGAATTTTTTCAAGTCCTAGGTGATTAGGCAGTCCTTATGTATATTGTGTACAGTGTTTTGTTTTTGTATTTCTTTTTTTGGTTTGTTTCTTTTCCCATTGCATGTGTGTTGTCTTCTGTATTGGTTTTCCTTTGACTCTATTTGCCCAATGGATAAGGCACTAGTCTGCTTTCCCAGAGTTTTTCTATGGTTCTTGATCTTGCCTCGTTCCTCTGTCCCAGCCAAGTCATCCCTAGAAAGAGCCAGTTATTGTCACCCTCAAAATTCCCCTCATTTTTCAAGTCAAGTTTCAAAATTTTTGAGTTGGTGCATGTTATCCCAATTTTCCCCCGAAAAAATTGATCAAACACGACCCCGCACAAAAGAAAATCGGAAGGGGCGGTTCAGTCATGCGAGCCCACATTCCAAATCCAACAATGAAGGGGCAGTTCGGCGAAGGAGATCAGAGTGCATAGGAGAAGATTGAAGAAAGGACTCAAATTTTTGGACTTCACATGTGAGTCAACTCGGGGCAAAGCAACGGACTGCAAAAGGTGCCACGTGCTTCATCGGTGCAAATTCAAAAGGCACAACCCAAAGAGAGACCCCAAATGAATGTCATCCCTCCACATGTCCAAGGTCTGGAAAAGGGACAAAGTTGGTCGTTTAATCGCCTAAGTATAAGAGGGTCAGTGGAAGGCGCCGCGTGCCTCATTGGTGCAACTTCAAAAGTGAGACCCAAGGGACATATTCCAAATGAGCGCTAACCCTCCACGTAGTCAGAGCCTCAAAAATTTATATCATCCGTTGAAAATTCTAAGGCTAGTGGTCGGTGCCATGTGTCTCATCGGCGCACCTTCAAGGGTTGAAGCCAAAGGTAGTTTCCCAAACAAGCACCAACTCTCCACGTGTCTAGGGTCCCACAGAAGTCAAAAGGGGCAGAACCGGCTGTTGAATTGGCTAAGGAAAGGAGAACCAGCGGAAAGCCCCACGTGTCCCTTTGGCACTCTTTCAGGAGGTGAATCCAAAATTAAGTCCCAAACATGCACCAGCTCTCCACATGTCCAATTGGTGCACCTCCAAAGGTCAAGTCCAAACAAAGTCTCCAAATGAGTGGGAAGCCTCCACGTGTCCCAGGTTAGACATAAAGCCTTTTCCAAACAGAGGGACTTAGTCAAAACACAAAAATATAGAATAGGCCCACAAAGGGACATGTGGCCATGTTTTAAGCAGTGGTGGAAAGGTGGGCCCTTTTTGTGTTTTGATGCTTTGAAAAGTCAAAAAGAGAGGCGGGTTGTCGGGACACTTTAGGAATTTTACCTTTATTTCCAAAAGGGTGTAAAGTTATAAAGTGACTGCATGGCCCCGCTCATGCCAAGGGATAAAGTCAAATATTAAGCCCGCATTGAAAGTCAAAGCACGAAGGCGGGCCATCAGAGCAATTTGGGAATTTTGGTTTTATTTCCAAAAAGAGAGTGAAAAGTTATAAAATGATCCACGACTCCACTTTGGGGTCTTGAGCCCGCGTTGAAAAGTCAAAGCGGGAGGCGGAGCACTTTGAGTTTTTGAGATTTTGTTGAAAAGAGTTAAAATTGTAAAAGAGAGCCGTGACTTCGTCACCACTCAAGTAAAGCCATGTGTCAGGCCTATATCAGAAGTGGATGGGTGGGCCGAAATGTTCCGAAGTGCCATTTCTCTAAAAGGCACAAAATATAAAAGTTTTCCCAGGCCTGCTTCAACAAATCTCTCCCACGTGGATGACTCAAATTCAAAGTTTGTGGAAGTAGAATGAACGGCTGTGATATGATGCATCTAGTTTTTCTGCAAGTATGGAAACAACCGAGGCATTAGAGAAGTTTAGATGTCGGTTTCTTGAATCAGTTTCATCATTTTTTTGTAACCGAATGTAACTGTTTTTGGAAGCTATTTAGCGGGTTCTCTACGCCATTGTTCGGGTTGGATCCTGGTACTCTGTAGATGTAATAGATTTGGAGGTAATCAATACATAATTTTTTCCCTTTCTTCCTCTACTATTCCTTCTTTCCTTGTTCAAATTTGTGAATCATCCATCTTTTATGATAAGAAACTTTGTGTTCTTGTTTATATGATTTCTGGAACTTTGTGTCTGTGGAATTATATCTGTTATGAAAGTGAATGATTCTATTTTACATCTCCTGGCCCAATACATATAAGGTTATACTCTGCTATCTATATTTCCTGAAAGTATTGTTATGTTCTTCATCTCTCATCTCCTTAGTTCTTCTATTCTTTTGTATTGATGATCTTTCGGGCATGAAACATTTCAAAGTATCAGGAATCCACAATTTGAAAGTTGTACATTTGTATATAAGTTTTTGCTTGCTTTCAATAAGGAACCTCTCCCATTGAAGAGGAGAGGAATTATTGTCCGCTGACTTTTGTTTGTGAAAGTACCATTTAAAAATCCAATAGTAATTCACTTCATGCTTCATCATCTCATCCTTGGTTGTAAGGAAATGTGAAGAAATGACTGGTTTAATTTTTATTACATGTTTTTTCCATTTACTAGTTTTTCTTTATTTACAAGATGAACTAAAAAAACATTAGAAACATCTAATATGTGCTCTATAGGGGTAGTTGAATTTTCACTAGTAAAGAACAAAATGCTCTTTAGGGAAGATACTAGTATGTCATGTTGAGCATCTAATGCCAAGGAGTGCCACCATTAAAAGTAACAAAATATTGATTTATTTTATGGGTCGGGAAGAGAATGGGTCTCGGGTTCCTAGGAAGATTAGAGAAATTCCTAGCAAAGGGGGTTGAGTGAACCCTAGGTGGTGGGGATGGAATTCTTTGAACAAGTCTTGTTCTTCTCCTTGGTGAAAGTTGTAGATATTCAAAAGGCTCCCCTCTTGTTGTATTTTTTCTTGTATGGACTCTTCTCATGAAACTAAAACACTTGATTTCGTTGAAAGCTGTTATATGTGAAGTTAGGAGTCACCTAATGTGTTCTTGTTGCCTCTAAAGGAAAAATATCACTGAAACACATACCAATGTTAATGTAGTAGATAAAAAGAGCTATATATGGCTCAAATTAGTCCCATTAGGCGTGCCAAAAACTTGTCACAATTGGATTGGAAATGTGATCTTATTTCCCTAATAATGTGGCACTTGCTACCAAATTGTATTAGAGGTGGTGTGTGGAGGATCGGGGCTTATTGGGGAAAATCCTTACGTTCAAGTATTTGCATCTAGAAAGTTGTTCTTTCATTCCTATAAATTCAACCCTTGGTAAAGGTTCTCGATTATGGAAAAAAATGAACATGAGGAGTGCTTTGATTAAAGCAAGCCAATTCTATATTGTTGTGAAGGGAGACTCTACTTTTATTTGGGGGATGCATGGGATCAACATAGTTCTCTTCGTGTGTAATTTTGGATCTCTTAGATTTAAAATGTAAATGTGTTGAAGTTGGTTGGATTTATGTTTCTAATTTTTAGTGTGTTATCATGCAAAATGGTGTGAGGATTTTGAAATGGAAAACAAAGGATCTTTGGCCAAGTCAAATATTTCCCCTTCTCATTGACCATTTAGTTTCTATTTTAGCCTCCCTAGAAAGTTGGTTTTGATAGACATTATGAAATCCTTGGCTTGAGACCTGAATGGATTTGGGGTGTACTTAGTGCATACCAATTACACAACTCTTATGGAAGAGCATGTTGATGGTAAGAACTCTCTTCTTTGCAGTAGGGTCTGGTGGCCTAATTGTTGGTCAAAGGCCAATGCTTTAATGTGGTTAGCCACTTTAGATAATTTATTCATCAAGATAATCTCCAAAAATGTGGTGTTGTTAGTCTCACTAGATTTTTCCTTTGCCTTGAAGAAGATGGGAAACATCTCTTTTGGCTTGCCCCTTTCCCACTTTTCTCTATTGTTTATGGTGTGATCTCATGGGGATTTCATGGAATATTTATGATTCTATCGAGGACTCTCGTTTGCATCATTCATGACCTCCTTTACAACCTTTGAAGCTTAAATATCTTAATATGTTGCCCGATATTAGTCTGGTTTGATTTTCTAGCTTATTTGGTTGGAGTGAAATTAGATCATTTTTAATGATACTCTTAGGCACATCAGTCAAGTTTCGGGTAGAATGATGACCAATCTAAAAGAAACTTGTCAAATTTTGATTCGTGATTATAAGGTGATATCTTAGTGGGAGTTTAGAACCCTTAAGAGACTTGGTATTCCTATGGAATCTCAATTTATATCCTCTACCAATAATAATCATCAAATACCTTAGCTAATTAAATGGGAATGTCCCCTTTTGGGCCTAGCTAAATTTAATGTGGAGGAGCTTCCAAAGAAAACCTTGGAAATATGGGCATGGGAGGTGTTTATTGTAATCATAATGACAGGACCAATTTTTGGTTTGTTGGTAGTCTTGGTATTGGTTCAAATAATTTTGCTAAATTTATGGTTATTCATCAAGCATTGATATAAGCCCCACATCAACATTTTCTTGACATCATTATGGAATTTGACTTAAAAATCTTGATTGATCACTTCAAAAGGTGGGTTTCATCCAACTTTCACCTTTCATGATTGAGAGAGCGCATGAAGGACATCAACATCCTCATTTGTAGTTTCAATGTTAGTCAATGGCATCATTTTAAGAAGGAAGGAAACCATGTTACTGATTTCTTGACAAAATATGCATCTCATTAGAATGTGATCAAGGTTAAAGTTGGAGAGAATCAGGAGTGACTTGCCTTGCCTAAGACTTATGGCATGTTTCATTGTTCTTTTGAATGTTGACTACATACCCTCCTTAGATCCGTGACCCTGGCTGGCGTGTGGGTTCTTCTTAAGTTTCTCTTTGATCCCTTATACTTGTCATTGTCGTTTTCACTTACATTAAGTACTTGTTTACCTATTACATGCATAGTTTTTGTTAGCTTGATACTTTGGCCCCGCTACCTCATTCTATTATCTGACTATTCTGGTATTGGTGTGCTTATTTTTAATGCCTTTAAAATTTAAAATTCAAGGAATTCCTACTAGCACACAATACCATAGAAAATCATAGAGAATGGCGCATGCTCGATGTGGTGATTGTTTAAAAATTTATAAATATGCATATGCACATGGAATATAGAATATGGATGTGTTTGTATATCTAGAGACATGGAATGGTTAACATAATTCAGATCATCAAGTGGGTTATGGTCTACTGGGAGGTTGTCATGACTGAAACAAGTAGAAAGTGCAACATTTGTTCTGACCTGTATACTCAGTTTCAGAAATCCTCGAAAAACATGTTGGTTTATTTTTATTGTTAATGAACAGGTTACTTACTACATTTAAGATTGGGCATGGTTCGAGGAGTGCTGGAAATTTCAACAGTTGAGGTCCGGTCTAAGTCTGTGGGTTAAATATCTCTTGGAAATTGGATCTCGGTTAGAACCTCACTCTTATTATGATCTTTGTTCAAAAACCACAGTTGCTTTGAAAAATTCTATAACTAGCATTGATTAACTGGGGATTGAGGAGTAAACGGACCTGGATAGTTGACCATGGTTTGCCAAGAACTCATGTGGAGAACAGGCTTTGGGGTTTAATTAAGAGAGCAGACTTTTGGGGTGTAAGCATCCTCCCTCTCTGATACTGTTCTATACTGTTCAGCTCACAGTGGCATATATACCCGTGATCAATCCTCCATGGAGCAGGAGATGTTTGTACCACAATGGAAACTGAAATTCAAGTCTGGCAGATCTTAATGACCCATTGTCCTACTCTTCCTAGTGGAGGAGGACAGGTATTTGAATGGGTAGGAAGTTCATTTCTTGGTTAAACAAGGACCATCTACAGTCACAGGTGAGCAGTACCAGTTAGAGTGGGGCACTATATATAACCATTATCCATGGAGCATGTGGTGGTTATACCACAATGGAAACTGAAATGCAAGTCTACCAGATTTTGATGACCCATTGTTGCACTCTTTGCCTAATGGAGCACTGGTACTTTCTTATGTAGGCAGTTCATTTCTTGGTTTAAAAAGCATCATTTATAGTTACAGTTGAGCAGTACACAAAGCTGGGAGCAAAACCACCCTTTTATTTTGTCATTCACTTCAAATTTTATCAAAGAAAATATGTTTGAATACCTAAACCACATAAACTAAGAAAAAAATACAATTAATTTTGTAGACCCCTTAATTTAGGGTGTACCACTACTAACCCCACTAATACACTCTGTGTTCCAACACGAGAGAAGATCTGATTCGAATCATACACAATTCACATGACTCAATTCTGGATTTAGAGTATAATTAATGGTCATAGAGACCAAGAGGTTAGGAATAGGGATATTATCAATGACATCATGCTGATATTAGCTTCCATCATATCACGGTGCTCTTGAGTTTCTCCTTTTGTTTTTAGGGGAGGGATGGCACTGTTTGGGAGTCAGTGACTGTTAACATGTGTCAGCATTGATACACTCCTAGGGATTCACCGCTTAAAAACCACAGCCATCAGGCATTACTTTTCTCTTTTTAACTGAGAAGTAAGATGTATTTTACAAATATTTATTTCCACATATAGGCATTGTAGTGGAATATTACACACAGCCCATGTGAGAAAATCTTTTTGTGGCATGATGAGAGGACAAACACAAAAAGGTTATTTAAGTAGAAAGTGGGGTGAGGTGCACGGATGGATGGCCCATTCTTCAATCTGGACAAAATGCAAATGAGAATTAGTGTTGGCATCATGCCTGCCTCTTCTTTTATGATTGCTGGTTATGCCATGATTAGCCTTTCTTGTATTTGGTGCGAATGGATTCCACGAAGGAGCCATTCATATATCATAATAGGAAGAGCAATCCAGTGGGTCCATGCTTCAGTTAATGCCAGCTTAATAACTTAGGAATAAAACTGGAAAATGTCTTAGGATTAGCAGGCTTATCAGGTCACTAGATGCCAAGAGGATCAAGACAGGAGAGTACTATAAATGGGCTACAAAACAATGGCAGGATGAAAAACATAGCTTGGTACTTTTGTACGAGTTCTTCAGGAACTTTCATTGTGGATAGGAGTCCCTAATTGAAAGGCTCCACCAAGGTCTTTACTTATGGATACGCTCCCTTAACTTAAAATACGTTACCAGGTTATTTAGCAAAATACTCAATTTCCCCTATGGATATGAAACCTTAATAAAAACCTTTATTTCTTAAGTAATGTTTGTTTTCCATCTCTGAAACTATGAGAAACATAGTGAATATCGTACTGGCAGTGTAGATGCATTAGCCCCTTATTAAATATTCACTATTGTAATAAGATTTGATTGAATCTAAAAAAATTCATTAAACTTCAAAATCTTTATTTGTGATATAATGTTTGTTTCTCAAACATTATTACTAA
Organism: Taxus wallichiana var. yunnanensis; assembly: GCA_018340775.1. Lineage (NCBI taxonomy): Eukaryota > Viridiplantae > Streptophyta > Pinopsida > Cupressales > Taxaceae > Taxus > Taxus wallichiana. The sequence goes on along the minus strand of CM031243.1, from coordinate 623,734,956 downwards.
GGTGCTCGCATGGAACAAATACACAATAATGAGATTGTATTGGCTATGATGTAAAGCCATTGAAAGAGTTAACCAAAAAGGAAATCATGACTTCTTTCTTATGAAAATGGGTACAATGTAAAAACATATAGGGATGGTGAGAATGGAATGTAAAAACTCTAATCTGCATAATATTACTACAACCAGTCCTTGGAATAAGAAATGTGATCGCAGACATCCATTGTATTGAAATGGGATGAAATGAATGCTGATCATACATCTATTAAAATTTTAGTTTAATTTTTAATGTCTATATGACTGAGCCCTATTTTTATATGAGTATTGTTGACATGAAAGTTTTCACAATATTAATCCGATTAAAGTTTATCATTACTTGTTTCACATTACACTTTAAGGAAAACTGTTTAAATTGGAAGGCACGCAAATTGTTTTAAAAAAATTTCAAATAAATCTGCTATATACATGGTATAAATAATCTGAAGCAATTTTTTTCTTTTGTTGAAGCCTGAATCAAATGGGTTGTGGTCCAACGGTGCAAATGATGGTGTAAAAGGTGTTGCCTAGCCATCCACCAAGATTTCACTCCCAAGAGATACATATATAATAGGGATGAGGCCGAGATCGTGCCCGGACGACTTTGGCGGAATGGATACCACTCAGACCTGACATCTAAACTAAAGGAGAGTGGATAAAATGCAAGCTTCAATCTAAAGAAATTTTTAGTTGCAAACACCATGAATAAATGACTCAAATATATCAATCATTAATATAAAAACATCTAAAATTAATTTTACTTTTTAAATACTCATTGTATATCTTTTTTTTTTCATATCTATCATATTTTAAAATAAACCATATTTTCCCCCTATTTTAAGTGTTACATCTCTATACAAAAGTTTACCTGTATAAAAACCAACATATACGAAGAATATAAAAACTAAGTATTGTAATCGGAAGAAACAGTATCTAAGAATGTAGGAGAGGGCTGCTTCATTCATTTTATTTAACTAGATGTAACAGAATCAGTTAGATTGAAGTCGTTTACGTGGCAGTGTTCAATTTTATGTTATTTGTTTATTACTCCTGAAGCAAACTATGGCGACACCTAAATCTGTACCAGCATCTCTACCACCATTCTTTAACTAAAAGAGAAAACTAGAAAGGTACCCACTTTTCTTGGTTTTTATTCACTCATACCGCATAAAGTTGGATAGCAAGATGAGTACTTAATGGTGATTGTTTTCCATGGGTTGCATAAGTTTTGTGTTGAAGGCTTGTTAAGCAAAACAATTCAAATTGTTCCAGCTTCTATTCACCAAAGTAATTACACATTACTAGGTATGGTATTTTTAAATTGGAAATTGTACTGTATTAGGATGGGTGTGAGTGTTGATGGGGCTGCTGTTGTCATGATCTTGGTGGGACATGTGATGAGTCAAGAAAAATAAATTTCATATCCTGTGATCTCTTACTTTATCACATGCAATCTTGTCAGCATAACTTTTCACCCTTGTAAAACGCGTATAACCCTGGTGATTTGTGTATCTACTGATTATGTACTTCTCTCTCTCCGGCTGCTCCCCTTCTTAAGCAGATGAACCCTTCTTGAGAAATCGTTTTGAGAGGTGTATGCAGTTGAGTTTTCACTAGACCAGCTGAGGCATCTTGGAAGATCTTGTTTTCTTCTGTGTCCTCAACTGAAAGAACCAAGGTAGGCAATATTTTTGTGTCCTTTCTGGACCTCTGGGTTGAGCAGTGAAGCTTTGAGTTCCAAGAGATTTCATTTGCTTTAGATTCTAGCAGGATAAGTACCTATGTTGATTTGATTCAGATTCTTAGATAGTTAAGTGGGCATGTTTAGATTGAAGTGACAGATAATAATTCTGCTTCTGATTCTAGATATGTGTTGCACAGTTGCAGTGATGGGTGTTTGTTATGTTTATAAATTGATTTGACAGAGTATACTCTTCTTATTCTATCCATGGTTGCTCCTGTATGGCTTTATATTGAATTACACTGTACACAATCTTAATTAAATTATAGGATAATATTCCCAGATCTTCATTAAGGAGTCTGATTCTTTGAAGACTTCTGTAATATATGTAAATGATTGCCCTAGTTTGTCCCTTTTTTGAATTGGGTTTTATGTTCCATCCTAACCATCGATGTTTTTTTGGTATAGATTTCTTGCAGAAGACCTTTGTCAAGATATTTGTTAATGTTTTACCATGTATTACCATGGTTTTAAGAGAACATGCTCTTACCAGAGTTCTTGCAGAAGGCCTTTGTCAAGATATTTGTTAATGTTTTACCATGTATATAAGGCCTTGATTCTTTACTGTGGCTTCCTGTTTGTCCATGTTTGCTTCACCACGGATTGCACTGATTTATTAGTAAGATCGGAGGATGTATTGCAGGATTGAGTGCTTACTCTGTATTTCTTTATGTGATTTAACTTTTCTGGGATATGAGTGTGAAGATTTTTCACAATCACAAGCGCTTATGAAAAATGCCAATCAAAATTCTGAATATATCCACTTTTGATATGTGCAGGAGGTGCAGGGAGATAGATGGAGGCTATGTATTCATCTGGGGATTTTCAGTCCACTTCAAATGCCAAAAAGCTTCCTACAATAGACATCCCCATTGAACCAGTGAGCCATGCCCAAACTAATGAACCTGAAAAGGTTGCAATTTCTGCTCCTTCTCCACCCACACCCAATGCAAAGAATTGCTTGTGCTCCCCCACCACCCATGCTGGATCATTCAGATGCCGCCTCCATCGTTCCCTGCAAAAACAATGGAGTATGGGCAGTAGTAGTAATAATGGCAGGCTGTCATCATCATCCCCTCCCAGAGAAACCCCTCCAGATACCGTTGAAGGGGCTTCTCTTGGAACAATTCCAAATACAGTTGAAGCTCAATAGAAAGTGAATACATATACATAATATATATATATATATATATTATCTACTTGTTCTTGGATCTCCAAGATATATGAGCAACGTTATTATATATGCTTTTGCCTGCCTTCTTTTTCTGCTACTGAATCATGTATCCTAACCCACAAGGGATTTTAGATTTGGATATGGATTGTAAATTAAACCCAAAAATAGATTATGTAACAGAGATTGATGTCTTGTATCCAAGGCTTTTAAAAAAAATGGATGCAGGGCACCCAATTAACTGATTCCATGCCTGTCTACAAAACATTTTGTTTTGGATCTACCATTCTCTACAGTTTAGTTCCCAAAAGATTGAAAGCATGGAACTGGAAGCAAACAAATAGCACTCAATACACCTCAAGATTTATATTATTTTAATAACCTAAAAATCGGTGGAATGAATATCTGTGGTGCTTAACACTTAAACTGATTGTTCACCCCTTGTTTTGCTCTTTAATTTTTAAATCAACGACCTGGCTCTCTCAAATCTAAGTTTGATTAGAACAAAAATGGAAGGATAGGAATTGCTGACCAGATGGCAGTTTGGTTTGAACTGAATTGACAGGATAAGAAAAGGATAGGAATTGGTGAGCAAAGAAGTGGGTGATTAATATACTTGTGAATATGGACTAAGTTGATCAATCTGTACCGTTGGATATGGATTCTCAATTAGAAAAGATTAGTGGGGACACCGGCCACCAACTTGCCATAGAGATCTATTTGTATTTTATTAAAGTGAAATGGTTAAAGATTCAATAAATTAAATAAAGGAGGAAAACAAACATGTTTGGAGTCGATTAAAATATTTAGTTTATAGAAATAATAGTAAAGTATTTGACAAGTTACACTAATTTTATTTTTGTTTTAATTTTTATTTGTATTCCTATTTTAATGCTTTTAGTTGATTTAGACTTTGACATTGTACATACGGATTTAATGTTTCTGTTATAAATGATTACTACAGTTATAAATGATTTACAGTTATAAATGATTACTACAATTACAAAGTCAAGAGTAAAGAGTGTTTGTTGATGTCACATATCTCTGTAATTCAAGAATTGGTCCATTTGACTTGTAGATAATTTTATTTAATAATTTTTTGATACAATAATGCACTAAATAAATAATATTATTTTTAAAGCTAGTTTTAATTCAGATATATGGGAGAAAAATAGATTTAATTACAAGAATGTTGAGTTGTTTAGAGTATATGGTTTTTAGGATAACATTTGATATGTCACAAATTTGGATAGAATTTTCAAGCCAACAACAAATACTCAAAACAAGTCTAAATCACAAAAAAAGAAAATTTGAGAAAAAGCCTGATCATATCCATACAAGTAGGAAAATAGCTTTGTTAAAATTATGAGAGTACAAAAATAGCTCCTTTCTACAATTACAATTAGGACCTAATGAATTTGATAATTTAGTTCTAGACTCTACAAATATTTTTTTCCCTAATTTTATTGATATACTTGGAAATGGTTCTCCTTGCTTAAGCATTAATAAAACCTCAATTCATTACAAGACCCTTAAAAACATGGGGGTTTTAGACACCTCAAAAATACCTATTACACTTTATAACATCCAAATATAATACTAAATCCATTATCCGCCTATATTCCAATTGTAGAAATAATTTAATTAATTCTATTACACTCACTATACACTAAACACTAATTTAATTAGTTATTTAAATAAATAAAAATCAATTGTCTACTCATCCTCATTTCACTATCCAACTCACCCAAGTTGAACTTGCCACTCCACTCAAGTTCTAGAATTCTACAAACATGGAAGAAAATATTCACATACAACCAACAAAATCAAGAGCCAACCAATTTGAAATTGAAAAGATTTTGTGAGAATCAAATCGGAAGCGATGCACCATGAAGTAGTTGCGATCAACGGAATCGTGATAGCTCCAGTACGTAATTGCAAGAAAGAATCGATCGGTAATGGAAGAACTTGCTCAACACTGGAAACAAAGCTTGCACATAGAGAAGAAAGACAGGAGTGTCTTGGCATGCTCATAAATGAATAGTAAAAGGGTACATATAGGGTGCTGAGTAACCCTAGTGCATACGACACACATGAAACCCTAAACTTAATCCATGTGAGATGACCCTCCAATATGGGAGGAGGACATAGGATAACTCACACTAACAAAATCAAGAGCCAACCAATTTGAAATAAAGCCTCTTAATTTATTATTCAAAGATCCAACTACATAGAACAAATCAACCATGCTAAATAAGAAAATTGAAATCAATAGCCTGCAACTCAATCAATTCAACCTTCCTCAATCCATGGCTTCTTCTGCATCTATAAATAAGAAGCTCCATTCCTCTCAAATCATCATTAGAAGCTTGAAGAATTTGCACAGTGTTACTCTACCAAAATCTCATTGAAACTCAATTAAGCACACTCTTATGCTTCCCAATTGATCACTCATCAATCACTCAATCATCATCCATTCATCCATTGCTTCAGTAAGCGTGAAGTATTTCCATTTGGAGCATTCTTGGAGCATCTACGTAGCACATAAGCATTTGCAGATCTTTATGAAGGAGCCAACAAGAATTTTCTTCAACTGGTCCAATATGAGGTGGTAAGGAGCTTGGTGAAAAAGGTTTGCATTCATTGTTATTGCTCGGTTCTTTTTCATTTATGCAATTTCTTTTGTACACATTCATTATTTGAGCTTAAATCACAAACCACCTTTTTACTTTTGGTTTTTAACTTTAGTACAATGACAATCACATGTAACACATCGAACAAAGCTTAGTTAGAAAAAATCATGAGATATCAAAAGAAATCTATCATATGGCTTCCAAAGTCAATGAAATGAATTTGATAATTTAGTTCTAGACTTGTAGTGCCCACTTCCTTTGACACTTTTAGACACACGATCTTGATACTGTTGATCATATTATGGACACTATTATGTTTTGTTTTAGTATGATGGTTAGATGTTAGGTCATGAATTATTATTGATCTGGATTCGGTTAGTATGCATGATGGTTACTAAAGACATTTTGATATGTGGATGATAATATATTGTTTGACATGGACATATTATAGATGTTGATTTGGATTTGTGACATTTGATATGTTGAGTAGACCTAATATGGAGCAGGAATAGTATAGATGATGATATAGTTGATTTATGAATTAAAAATGATAATGTTGAATTCTTGATATTGTTGTGATTCACATGTTTAGATAATTTTGAAATGTTGTTTATACCATTTTGGATGTTCTAATATGGCCACGAGGCCGAAGAAGGTATTTGCATTTTTACGAGGGTAAAAATCATAACAATGTCGAAGGACCGGAGACTAACCATATTAGAATTTTGGGTGAAATAAACAAGGTCACAATGGCAACTATTTGTGTGTGTGTGGTTGTTGAGATTTCCATGGGGGATTTCCATTATATGTGACTATGGGATATGTGTTCTATTTATGTGTTCCTTTTAATTATTGTTGTATGTATTTTATTAGTAATGTGCTCCTTGTAATTAATTTAAATGTGGTAGATTAATGTGAGAGATCACGTAGTTGAACTTTAATTAAATTAAATTGGCACATGATTTATGTAATTAATGAAGTTGTTGATTTTAAATATTAATGTTGGAAGAGTGTGTAAGAAATGTGTAAGAAGGTGTAAGAGATATGTAAGAGTTATGTAAGATAGATTTTTGGAGTGTAAGACACTTCATCTCCTTAGGAATTCGAATTTGTCCTTGGAGGCCAAATTTGGAGGCTTGTGGGACAAGTTAAACTTGTCCCACACCTCTTAAAATGATTCACCAACCATACCTATGGTTTGGAGGTTAAAATTAGGCATTTTTATTGCATTTTGAAGTGACAATTTGTAAGTTTTAATTGCACTTCTCTTACATATTTTTAATTCAGTCCTTTTTGAGTATGGGTCATTTTGTAGTGTCTAAATTATTTTGTCATTCTTAATTATTGTGATTTGGTGAATAATGTTGACTTCCTCTTGGGGTTGAGGAAGAATGATGTGGCATCCCACATGGATCCACATCATCCTCTTCTCTTCCCTCTCCTATAAAAGTGAAACTCCTTGCTTGTTTATGGTTGTTAAAACTTTGTCTATTCCTCTTGGGGGCGCATTTTTTTCTTGTTGTTTTTGGAGCTTGTTGTGGAGGAAGTTTGGAGTCATTGCATGCTTGAAAATTGCTAGTTTTGGACTGCACTTTTGACAAAGTTGGAAAGCTTGTGAGTTTGGAACAAACTCCAGATATGGAGAGGTAGGATCTTGAGCTTGTTTTACATATTTTCTTTCTTTCTCTTGCATACATGTTTGAAATGGTGATTGTGTTTTGTATTCTTGGCTGGTTGGTAGACTACTTAGGATATGGTGTAGGAGAAGGCTATGGAGATTTCCAATGGGGAACATAAGGGATTTCAATGGCACCGTTTTATTGTGGAGGGAGTTTTGGATTGCGATCCATTTGGAAAAGAAAAGCTGCTTGCATTTCTTACTCTTTGGGGGCATAAGGGATAAAATTTGGGGGCATAAGGAGGAATTTGGGAGATATAAGGTTTATGGGGTTTGATATGTTTATTGGTGGTATGATTTAGGTGGATGGCCAATTCCAAATAGGGAGGAATAAGTAGTTCCCCATAGTTCCTTGCTCTTGTTGGCTTGCTTGATCAAGCCTATGTGTTGTGTGAATAATTTCAAATGCAGTTGTGAACTGCTGTTCTTGTTTGGAATGAGTATCTTATTGATTTGTGCATGTGAAAATGTTGCTTGTATGTTTGTGGAAGCCATTGTTGCCATGAGTTGATTCTCATTCTCTATTTCAATATGGTTGGGGCTCGGGGCCAATGAGGAAGGATGGCTTCTCCTTTCTCATTGGATGTCTTAGTTAGTGGAGAGCATTGCCTTTCCCCTTCCTTGTTGTGATCGAAGATGAAAATTTGGAGAAACTAGCATGCTTGTTGTTTGGAGCAAGAAGATATATAGTTTTTGACAGTTCCAATCTTTTGAGCAAATTCATTGTAACCTTTCCCATCTTGAGTGGATGAGTTGTATAATGTTTGTAATGTGAAACCATTTGTATTAATGATGGAAGTTTTAATTTGAATTGAGAAATGTAAAGAGATGTATTCCAGTCTTTGTTTGTAAAGAAATGAAAAGAACGTATATGTATGGTTTATTGTATTTCAAAGTTAAAAGAAAGAGATAAGTTGTAAAGATGTTCTTTGTTTGAATTCAATAAAGAAATTGCAAGCTCATTCTTATTCACATTGTTGTAATTGAAATGGGAATATAAAATGGTGATTGAGGCTGTGTTTTATTGCAATGGAAATAAAATACGTATGAGAAAGATAAACTGTATTGTTCTCTTTTGAATTGTGCATTAGAATTGAAATCTGAACTGCAATTTAACTTAGAAATGAATGGTTGTTTAATCAAGTAAATGGATTGGACTAGTTTAGGAATTATATGCATATTCAAATGACCAAAATTGTAATACCAATTTAAAAGAAATTGTTCACTGCCATAAACTTCATTATGGAAATTCACATTTTAATAAAAATGAGTAGTTCAAACTTATACCAAAAAATAAGACAAGAAACATTAAAATTCAGACTTAGTAAGTCCTAAGAAACTCAAATTTACCATAACAGTTTAAGAAAGAACTTTCAAACTTTATAAAAATCCAATTTGGAACTTGCATAGTCATTTTTCTTGTCTATTGTCAGAGAAATAAAATTTGAAATCAATTGAAAAATTTAATCTTCCAAAAACACTCTAAACCCTCCCTAGACTAATCCTCCATGTCTGTTTGACATGTTGAGCGAAGGAGGAGATCTAATTTAAACAAATTGGGAAGTTGAAAACTACCAGTTCACAAATTAAAAACTCTGTAGATTGTTTTCATTAAATTTACCTCTCAAACTTTATCAATTTCTAAATTGATGATTCCTGTGCAAAGAGGGCATCGAGAGATTTCTGAAAAGTCCTCGTTTTCCCAAAACCGAGCTTTCTAGCTCAAGTTATGGCCATTTGAAGTTTTACTTCAATTTGGCATTCAAAAAAATAATAAGATTTAATTTAACTATAGAAAAATTTAAATTTTGACTTTGGAAAAATTTCCCAAAAGGTCTATGGCCCCCACCATCCCACAACCAATCGGGGCCTGCCACGTGGCACCCTAGGAGGGGCGGACCAATTTTTAAACTTATCCCTTTGAAAAATTTGCCTTGGGAAAATTTTCCCATTTTACCCCACCACCCCCGGCCCACAGCCAATCACATGCTACCACATGGCATGGTGGAAGGGTAGACTCCTTTCAAACTTAAAACTTATTCTTTTGAAAAATTTTACTTGGGAAAAAATTTTCATTTTCCTCTCTCGGCCCGCAGCCAATCAGAGGGTGACACGTGTCCTCTAGGGGCTGAGGCGGAGGCACGGTTTGTTTTAACTTTTATCCTTTTGAAAATTTTCTTTGGGGAAATTTTTCCATTTTGGCCGCGTGCCCGCAGAAATGAGAAGGTGCCACGTGGCACTTTGGGGGTGACAGCGGGTAGGGTGGAGCCCTTTTTTGTTTTGGGTTTGGCTCTGGGAAAATTTCTTAACTTCCTCCCACGGCTCAAAACTCCAGCTTTTCCTTTTCCCATGAGCATGTGGGCTTGCACGTCCCCTTCTTCCTCTTGGTCTCCCATCGGCGCAAAGGCACCAAATTACCCCGCCGCGCGCCGTCAAACTCCTCACCCCTTCTCCGCCATGCGCCTGTAGGCTCGACACGTGTACACCCGGGGACCCGCGAGGGCGTGAAATGTTTTGTGCCCTTGAGCTTTGCGATGGGAAAATTTCCCTATGCCACCCCGCAACCCGCCAAACCACCCAAGGCGCATTCCCCCTCCTCTTGCCATGTGTTCCCTAAGGGAAAATTTTCCCTAGAAACTCTGCCCACTCATATCTTGAGTTATACAAGGAGTTAGGAGGACTTCTTTATATCACCGAGAAAGGTGAGAAAATTTCCTATCCATTGGGAATGGTTTAGGGAAATTTTGGAAGTGTTAAGTAGGAGAAAAATCTAGTTGAAACTATGAACTGTTAAAGAGCAGCATGGGGTAAATTATTCCACGAAACTGAATAAAACATGTAATCCTAAATCTTGAAACTTGTGAACTTGATATAATTTAATAAAGGAAACTTTTGTTTTGGTAAATAGGATTTGTTCAAAAACTGTTAGTGAAAAGTGATGTTTGGCAACCTGATTGTAGATACTTCTAATAAAAAAAATTATTCCATAATTTTCTAGCTAACCCTAGGTTTTTCTTAGGTCTCAAATGGTTGCTTAAACCGACACTACATTTTGGTATCGGAGAAGTGGTTCAAAGGATTGGACCCTTGGGCACACTAGAAAAATTAAGCCTAGCACACTTAAATATAGAAAACAACTTAGCAAGAATTTGAATATTTTTAGTAAACATGGAAGCTATGTATAACTTAGCAAATAAACTAACTCTCACTTTGGTCTATGCGGAGGCTCGAGACGGAGCGAGGGAACCTTAACGGAGACTTAGATTCACCATGACCACCACCACCACCGATCAAGGTGTAGTAGCCATTCTACCTCAGATTCTACAGACCCTTCAGGATGTTAATGCCGCTCTATGCGAGAGGATTAGGTGGAGAACATGTAGCTAGTCATGATAGAGATCCTTCTATCGAGGGTTAGGTATCTCCTCGACTCGTGAGGAGCATAGAGGAGAGAACTCCCATGTGGAGTTAGCTAGAGCAGAGTCACCACCTAGGAGACAGGGTGATAGAGTTCCAGAGCATAGAGAGAGGTCTCAGAGCCCTAGGCTTAGGGATGAGTGTGCTGAGAGACCTAAAGGCCGACATGGACCACATCAACGGATCACATCGGGAGATCCACAAGCTTCAGCCCTCAAATTACTCGGGTGATATAGGTGGATTCGGGAAGATGGCCTAGCTAGTGAGCTTGAGCTGTGCTTCAAGCTTTGTCCTTGTTCTAAAGCAACACGAGATCTCGTGTTATGATCAATCTACCGAGGGATGGAGTAGAGTATGGTGGAGGATAGAGGAGCATAAGCTCCACGTAGATTCGAGAGAGTGACCTAGGAGATTTTTGAGGAGAGATTCAAGAGTAGATATCTATCATGGAGGTTCATACAACAGAGGATTGACGAGTTCCATGACCTCCGTTAGGATTCTCTATCAGTGGTAGAGTATGAGAGTAGATTTCTAGATCTACTTCAATATGTAGAGTATATGCAGGATGAGTAGGTGTAGATTCATAGGTTCATCCGGGGCCTGAATTTGGATATTGGAGGTGTAGTGTGGATTCACTATCCACAGAATTTAGTTGAGGCCATCGAGAAGGCCTATATTGCAGAGGAGACTCGGGGTAAAACCCAATAGGCTAGAGATTGAGTCAAGAGCCGCATTCGGCGAGATGCTGAGATGAAGTAGATCGAGAGGTTCAAGTTACTCTTCCTCATGGTGGTTAGCATTCCTCATAGGCATCCTTTAGGCCACAACAAAGAAGCAGTCCCACCCACCTTATAGACCTCCATAGAGGCGATGCACAAAGAGGTCGAGCATGGGGCCTCATCCTGGGGTCCCATTAGGACATAGGGTGGACCTAGAGCTCGACCGGCATGAGCTCACCAGGCAGAGGCCATAGAATATAGTAGCTAGATCATCAAGATCCATGCCACAAACTTCTAGGGAACCTACTAGAGATGTTGCTCCTTGAGAGGATGGTGGTTGCTTTAGATGTGGAGTAGCTGGACATTTCTAGAGCGATTGTCCTCGATAACCCTAACAAGGGTAAGGCACAAGTTTCGAGTTTGATTGTGATTGGTGACATGAGATGTAGTCACAAGATTTATGCGATAGTTGAGAAGCTGCTCAGGTAGAAAGCACCAGAGCATAGTCATTGAGACCACATGTAGCATTGGTGGTATTCCTACCTTTGTATTGTTTGATTATGTTTCTTCTGATTCTTTCATTGAACCATCTTTAGTAGAGCAATGCATGGTTGTGGTAGTTAGGAAGGGTATAGTTGGGATGTTGAGATGGCTTCTCGGAGCCAAGATCTCGTGGATTTGCTTAGTTAAGGAGTGTGTTGTAGATTTTGGACCTTTCACCACCACCTCAGATCTCCGTATTCTTCCTTTGGGATCATATGGAGTCATCTTAGGTATGGATTGGTTATCTACACACAAGGCCAGGATGGATTGTTATCATAAGACTATATCTTGTGCAAATTATTTGGGAGTTGAGTCGGTGATCTCGGGGATCAAGAGACTCATTTCTATTCACACCATTTTCGCTATGTAGCTTAAGCGGTGTGTGCGATGGGGTTGTCAGATGTATGCTATTATAGTTAGATGATGATCATAGGATGGGTCTAGTGCACCATCGTTGGATGATCATCCTATCTTGAGAGAGTTTCTAATTTTTTCAGGGGAGCTACTAGGGATGCCACCCCCACGTGAGATTTATTTCCATATAGATCTAGTTCCTGGAGCAGAGCTTATCTCACGGGCACCTTATCAAATGACCACCCCGGAGCTCTGTGAGCTCTAGTTACAGCTTGAGGGCCTTTTGGAGAAGGGCCTTATCCATCTTAGTGTATCCCCTTAGGGTGCACTGGTGATATTTGTGAAGAAGAAGGATGGATCATTGTGGTTGTGTATTGATTACCGCTAGTTGAACAAGGTAACGATCAAGAATCATTATCCTCTTCCTCATATTGATGACTTGTTTGATCAAATGAAGGGAGCCACAATGTTCTCTAAGATTGATCTCAAGTAGGTACCATCAATTGAGGATTTCAGAGGTGGACATTCATAAGACTACCTTCCACACGAGATATGGGCACTATGAGTTCATAGTGGTGCCTTTTGGTTTGACGAATGCCCCTGTAGTGTTTATGAGTTTGATGAATGGGGTATTTAGGACCTTTTAGACCACTTCATGCTCATCTTCCTAGATGACATTTTGATATACTCACATACACGTGAGGAGCACGAGGGGCACCTTTTGAAGTTCTTGATGTCTTCGTGAGCGAAGCTTTATGGGAATTTGGAGAAGTGTGCTTTCTTTCAGTCAAAGGTACAATATTTGGGTCATATCATTTCTGGGGAAGGTATCACAATCGATCCTTCAAAGAGTAGAGCCATTATGGATTGGCAGCACCCACACAAGTGACCGAGGTGCATGACTTCATGGGATTAGCAGGATATTACCTGGAGATTTGTTTAGGAATTCTCTCGGATTATGCATTCTATCACTTCCCTTAGAGGAAAGGGAAGAAGTTTGTTTAGATGGATAGATGCGTGCGAGCCTTCAGGACATCGGAGGAGTTCCTCTATAAAACATCGATTCTTGCAGTGGGATCCACATGGTGATTTCTTTGTTTGCACGAGATACTTCTTTAACAGGCTTAAAGGTGTGTTGATGCGGGATGATAGGGTTGTAGATTTTGAGTCTCGCAAAATCAAGGATCACGAGCTGAATTATCCCACCCATGATCTTGAGCTTACGGTGTTTGTGCATGCTTTAGTTAGATGAAGAAATTTCCTTCTTGGATGGAGATTCACGCACTCAGGATCGATCATTTGATTCTTCGCCACCTCTTCACGTAGCCAATCTAAACGCTCGTCGGTGGCGTTGGATGGAGTTTCTTTGTGAGTATGATATGGAGATAGAGAATGTGGAGAAGCAAATGCCTCAAGAAAATGGAGACATGTGGCTATGGCCACCTTAGTGAGCACATATTTGTGAAGTAGGATTCTTCAGCAGCTTCCTCTTGACAGCTTCTACATGGCAGTATGAGCAGAGATCGAGTCACAGAGACCCCTTGAGGGGAATTTTGATGGTTTTTCCTTAGAGGAAGATGGTCTTCTTAGGCACAGAGGTAGGATATATGTTCCCAGAGATGGAGGTTTGAGGCAGGACATCTTGGTAGAGGCACATCGTGCACCCTATTCAGCCCATCCTGGGGTGAAGAAGATGCATGCTACCTTGCGACAGTTATATCACTGGAGAGGACTTCATTGAGACGTGGCTCAGTTTGTGTCATGGTGTTTAGAGTGCTAGAGGGTTAAGGCCAAGCATCAACATCCAACAGGTCTTCTTTATCCTCATGCCATACCGGAATGGAAGTGGGACACCATTTCCATGGATTTCATTGTTGGGCTACCTGATGTCGAGATATCACCACGACGCCATTATGGTCATGGTTGATAAATTGACAAAAGTGGCTCACTTTTCTCCGATGAAGACCACTTATACAAATTAGCTAGAGCAAAGTGGCACAAGTTTATTTAGATGATATTTTAGGTTGCATGGGATTCTACGGAAGATCATTTGTGACCACAATCCTTTGTACACTTCACACTTTTGGACTACCATGCAGTATGTCCTCGGGATGAGGATTAACTTCAGCACAACATATCACCCTAAGATAGATGGACAGACTAAGTGAGTGAATCATATTTTGGAGGATATGCTTAGGATGTATGTGATGGATCAGTAGTCTAAGTGGGAGGAGTACCTATACTTAGTGGAGTTTTCCTACAATAATAGTTTTCAAAGTTCTATAGGCATGGCTCCTTTCCAGGCGTTGTATGGTAGAGAGTGCAGGACACCCCTTAGTTGGGACAGGTTAGAGGATAGAGTATCTCTTGGGCTAGTTATTTTGTAGGACATGGAGTAGTAGGTAGTGTTGATTAGGTAGAGATTGTAGGAGGCATAGGACAGGAAGAAGAAGTATGTGGATCAAGCATAGGATTGATCATAGTTTTGATGTGGGCATGAAGGTGTTCCTTCGTGTTAGACCACATAAGAGCCCTATCCGTTATGGAAAAGGTTCTAAGTTAGCTCCTAGATTCGTTGGTTCTTTTGAGATCTTAGAGCGTATCGGCCCTTTGGCCTACCATCTAGCATTACCACCCATCTTGTCTCGCATACATGATGTGTTTCATGTTTTTTTCCTTACGAGGTTACATTGCGAGATCCTTCTCATGTATTGGACTTGACATCATTGCAGTGCGGGATCGAGGGCGGGTGATGGTGGAGCCCATCTATATCATAGATCCACAGGACCCTGGGCCTTCAAGGTAGAGAGATTGATCGGGTTTTGGTGTAGTGGGGACAAATATGATGAGACTACAACCACTTGGGAGGATACCATAGTATTACGAGTGCAGCTTCCACACTTGTTCTAGTGACTTCGGGAGGAAGTTGAGTCTAAGGGGAGGGGATGTAGTGCCCACTTCCCTTTGACACTTTTAGACACCGATATGATCATCGTTGATCATATTATGGACACTATTATGTTTTGTTTTAGTATGATGGTTAGATGTTAGTTCATGGATTATTATTGATTTGGATTAGTTAGTATGCATGATGGTTACTAGAGACATTTTGATATGTGGATGATGATATATTGTTTGACATGGACATATTATAGATGCTGATTTGGATTTGTGACATTTGATATGTTGAGTAGACCTAGTATGGAATAGTATAGATGATGATATAGTTTATTTATGAATTAAAAATGATAATGTTGAATTCTTGATATTGTTGTGTTGAATGTGAATGGATATGTATAAGCTAATCGGGTAATCTTAAATCCTCAACACGCAATAATGGAATCTGTGAATCTAAGGTGAAGAAGGCCCTCCTAACTTGGATTGGTGTAATGGCTCGTTCGGATATAATGGCTGCTCGGAGGCTCCAATCGATGTCGAGCTCTGCCGAGATCCTATTTCTTGGTTGTTGGATACGTGGGAAGTGACCTGTGGGAGCTTCGTATATATCTCCAGACAAGGTCATGAAAGTAGTGGTAGGTCGTTTTAGTGGATTTTGTGGTTAGCTATGGGTGGTTTTCTGGTCTAGCCTAGAAAATATTGGATTGATTGGCTTCTATGTTTAATATGGAGAATTACGTGATGATATCTAGGCGGAGTGGTGAGGATCTAAATACTAGTGTTCGCAAGCTGGTGTCAATACTTGATTGATTTGTAGGCCCGTTGGGTTGTGGGACTTGGGATCACAACCATGAGTTCGTGGTTGTTGAGGACCTATTATGGTCATGTGAAGAATCAATCCCTTCTTCCGACTATCCAAGTAATCGTATGCCTTTTCAGCTTCTACGTTTAGAACTAGAAGTTGTATGATTTTCTCGGAGTACCTAACAGGTGTTCTGGCAACTTGGATACGTAAGCTAGTGTCTATATCAATGAGGAGGTCTCTACGTTAGGCTACTGGAACCAAAGGATCGCAACCAAATGTTTGTTCTCGTTTGAACCCTTGCACGGTCATTCAGGTGTTTTATCAAGGAAATCTATAATTTGGATGGTTTGACCAGAATGTGTAAGCTTTTGTCGTCTTCGATATTCAATCCTCTTAGTTGCTCACTAATTGCTTGTAAGTTTGTTGTGGCTCAAAAGACCTGTATCCTAAGGTCTTGATCTATATCAGCTAAAGTCATGGGTAGATTTGGTTGAGGCACTATGGGTTCAAATATATACTCTCTAGGCTCTCTAGGTCCTGTGATTGTCATACAAAATGATTCAACTTCTAATTAACATTAAATAAACTGATTACAAAAGAGGTATTTACACTATGCAAGTAGCATCCTGCTATTTTTGTATTTTTCAATGACGTATTTTAATGAAATTGAAGAGCAACTACTCTAGTATATCTATAAAATGGACAACTAATCTAGAAACAAAATGAAAACAAACAAAGTAGCCTGGTATGGCTATTTTCCTGTAATTGTGATATTATACTAAATATCTAACTAAATATATTAAATTGAAAGACTCTCGATTCTACCTCAGAAGTGAGGAATGAATCATAGTTTCTCAAAAACTATCAATCCCCATAGCTTCCCTGGTGATACCGAGAGTGAAATTTTAACTGAAATGAAATAATTCACTACTCTATTTGATATGTTGTAACTAGAACTTTGATAGCTCAAACCTGGCATTTACAGAATAGTGGTAAATCCAGTTGTGTGTGATTTCATCCCCTCAATGTGATCTCCTCGTTCCTTCGTGTCCTCGTGAATCCAGAAAGTGTGTATATGATAGTATCAACAGAAGATAGCAATCGAACAATGGCAAGCTTTGGATATAGACCGAATATAATGTGAGTAGGAGAGGGATAGCGCAAGTGAACAGAGCTTGACTATGCAATTCCTAGTGGGATTTATTGCGGGAATACAACACAAGTGTACCGAGAGTTTTAGAAATTATCCTTGTGACAAAACAAAAACCTACAACTTTAATGGATTCTAGTCTAGAAATGAAGCTATTCTATGTTTTAAACGATTGACTGTATGTAGTAGTAATGAAACAAGACTTGAAACAAGAAGATAATATGACCTCCAAAATGCCAACAATGGAAGCAAAACCTAAAACTAACAAAATCCTAAGCAAGGAATTGAAAAACTGAACAAGAGAATTGAGAGGATGAGGGGCCATTTGTTTGAAAACAAACCAGCTATTTATAGAATTCCCATTCACCAAAGGGTAACTTGGAATGGAACTCTTTTACCATTAAACAATGGAGAAACACTATTATAGGGAACCAAAAACATAAATACAAGCTAAGGCGGTTGAGAAAAGTTGGTAAATGTTGAAAATTCATGCAAGTCGTGATCAAAGGAATGTGGATGGAAAATGCGTGAAGGACCCGCCACCCCGAAAGGTGGTGGAAGGACCGCCCTGAAGGTGGTGCGATCATGAGACCGCCGCCTTGGCAGGTGGCGGTTTCATTACTGAAGGTCAAAAGGCCAAGAAAAAGGGGGCAAGGGATAAAACAAAGCACAAGGAACTTGGATAAAGCATTTGGGATGCTAACATATACTTCATGAGCTTCTCTGGATCCCGAACACCTTGCGAGGTGACCTGTATCATCATTGGGGCATGTGTAACATCGTTCTGGTGGTGCAGTACCCTACAATTTTGGGTACGTACATATTGCCCCCTGGAGAAGTGTTTTAGCCATGAAGAGGCATAAAATGGTGGGTCCGAGTATGGTGGTCCCAAAATGGGAAGCTAGAAATTATACCTGACATGCCATGTGTGTCGAAAGTGACGCCATCCAAATTCCCGCTACTGCAAAATGAAAAGAGGACTCAAGTGTAGATAGATAAAATAAGTCGAGAAAATAAATACTAAATTAATATGGAATGAGGACTTACCATTTGTGTGGGGATAAGAACTTACCTCCGTCGGTGCTCCAAACCTGTGAAAGGGGCATTCAAAAATGAGTCAAAACACTATATATATATAAAACGGGCTCATTTTCCTATTCATTTACGTGTGTTGATTTGATAGTTTTTGAGCTCTGGGACCCACGGTGATGGTTTTCGACGAGAGTATAGTCAAAATGTTCGTGGTGAGATAGCGATCATGCCTCCGAGAGTGGAACGTCGACCCACGAGATCTCAGGTTAGTTCTTCTCGATTTACCATTTTTGCACCCAAAATGTTAAAATGTCAAAATCTTTGTCTTGGGGGTCATTTTTAGAAATGCTAGTGTTAATAGGGTCACTTAGGGGGCGCCTAATGGGTAGGCTTTTGTTTTAGTTAAAATGGTCAATTTTTGTGTTTTTGAGCATTTTTAGGGCACATGACCCATTTGAACTCGTGGGACAAGACCGCCGCCTGAGCAGGGTGGCGGTTATGGGACCGCCGCCTTAGAAGGTGGTGGTTATGGAACCACCACCCTGCATAGGGTGGTGGTCCATTATAGAGTGTCAAAACAACACTTTACTTGATTTGTTTTTGCATTTTTAACATTCTTGCATGTTCTTAATAGTTTTTCCAATGTAATTTTGGTACTAACTTACTCCTTTTGTGTGTTTTTGGGTGTATGAAGAAGGAGGAGTACATTAGATGGAGCTGGGAGAGGGAGTGTGATTGGCTCTTGGCAAGTGTTGGAGGCACTCTCCCGAAGAGAGCGGGATACTCTCCAAGAGGGCTGGTATATGGAGGATTGCACAGGTTCCTCATGTTGCACCTACCAGTCACATATTGTGTGACTTGTTCTCTTATTGGGATGTGGATCGGAACACCTTCCGATTTCTAGGAGTTAGGGGTGAGTGGTCTATCACCCTGGAGGATGTTTACCATATACTGGGGGTTCCGATCCTTGGGTGGTGGCTATCTCTTAAGACAATTGTATCTAGATCACAGGTGGTTCAGTGGGCCACCTACATGGGAGATGTGGTTGTATCGATGGGGTCGAAGAAGGGCGTGAGGATCCGCTCTATTATTGAGTCAGACATTCCCTTGCTCTGCAAGGCCATTATGGGCATCCTTGCATCCAGACTGATTGGGGATAAGGGAGGGGACACCCTCTTATATTGTTGGCCCCCATTATTGCACAGATTGAGGGCCATGGATGTGTCTATGCTTGGGGAGAGATATCCTCGGGACTACCTACCATGACTTATACAGGGTAGTCCGTTTATAGGGGCAGTCACTGAGCCACCCGACTCTTGTCATGAGTTGGGTGTATGAGCATATTATCCCATATGGGAGAGGTGTAGAGGTGGAGGATCCCGGGGCCATCAGGGCAGCGAGGTGGACGGGGATGATAGTTCTCAGAGCACCCCACCAGCCAGTGGCTTCCTTGACTACTGCAGACATGGAGGCCACTCCTTATCAAGCCATGGTAGGGGTATGGGGAGAGGAGACCGTTACTTTGATTTCCTATCAGACCACCAGCCAGTTGATAGATAGGAGGCGGGAAGTTGGAGATACACCCCTTTGATAGAGTTCCACACAGTTTGGCCTCCCCTATAGTGATATGCTTCCTCCGGTGGTGCCAGTGTATAGATCTATCCACGAGGCTCGGGGAGGTCCTAGAGGCCGGGGTGGACCATTGTTATGCCCGGTACTCCTATTGCGGCTAGGAGGGTGGTACGTGCACGAGGGAGAGCTGGTGCTCCTTAGGCACCCTTACTTTGGATTACTGTCTGGTCCCGCTCATAGCAGTGATGAGCCCATTGATGTGGACTCCGAGTCTGAGGAGTTCACTGGGGGAGAGACCGAGGAGGAGATAGAGGACATGGAGATCAGTGAGATGGGTGGTGGGGGGATGATAGTGATCCTGAGTGGCATGATACCAGGAGATCCTGCAGGCCGAGAGGGTGGAGCGGAGTGCAGAGAGAGTGACTCTGGTTTCAGAGGAGTTGCTCTCTCGGGACTTAGGTGGAGATGGCGAGTCTGTTGTAGGTCATCACATTGCCCTAGACATGTGGGAGAGGGGCACCAGTCAGTGGTGGGATAGTGGCGGGTGTGGATCCTAGAGATCCTTCTTGGAGGCCTAGTGATCCTAGTGAGTTGTCACTCTTCTCCTGACATTTGTTTTAGTTAGACTCATCTTAGTTTGTTATTTCTTTTTGTTTTGCTTACTCTTGGTTTTATCATTGATCATTTTCTAACTTGTTTTCTCCTTTGTTTGCAGTGACTGTTGATGAGTGGTGAGACTTGATTCACCGAGTGTGTACCGATACCCTGCTTCTCCCCTCGAGAGAAGACTCGTGCTGAGCTTTCCGTGGATGTGGGGGAGCCCTCAGCAGCTGGTAGGCACACCGATGTTTTTGCCCTCTATTTGGTATGTGGTGAAGATTATGACTTCTCTCCACACGGAGGTGGCTGGATATAGGACAGCCGAGCACTGATGAGGAGGAGCCATTCTCGTAGTGAGATGGTAGCTACGGGCGTGACCATGAGCCCTCAGTGCATTTCGGAGCGCCAGCGGAGCCGGAGTCCTAGGCGTGGCCGCGCACCTTCTGAGGGATCCCATAGGGATTGAGAGACTATTTTTGTAGTATTTTTCAGATGTTTATACGAGAGTTTTTGTACTTTCTGGGCTCATTGAGCATTTTGACCATGCCTAGTGCATGATGGCATTGTATACGAAACCTGATATATATATATATATATATATATCTTTGGATCTAGACTCTTGCCTATCTTGAATTTTGTGACTTATTTCTATATGTGTATTTAGATGCTTTTAGAATATTGTTTTTCATGTTTTCAGAATGTATGCAATGGATAACCAATGATAGTAGATAGAATATTTTACTCTGTATGTTTTTGTAGTGCTGATATGAGATGATACTAACATATGGTAGTACTAAACTTTTGAACTCTTTGGGAAATGTGTATAATTTCTTCTTATGTTGGAAAAATGTGATGAATGTATAATGATAAAGAGATGAACTTGCCCCAATCCCAAATCCACGCAACTAGTAAGATGCGAGGGCTCAACACCAAGAGTTAGGAAGGGCACAAGTTGTATGAGTTTGACTGAATGGAATGATGAGAGACAGAAAAACCAGTAACAGAAGCCAAATTTGGACCTACACACCCACCCTACTCAGAACTACTACCAAGCTTAGAAGGCCACTTACTTTTAGTTTATCTAGACTTAGATTCATAAATGGCAACCTGGTTGACAAAATATGGTTTTGAGGATTTGATCTCTTTGGAATTTAGATATTTGGATATTTGCTTTCTCTTAATAGAATTTGATTTGTGTTTTTAGCATACCAAGATTTGTTAGTTTGTGTGACTGGACCCCCACACCCTGCCTCACGCCACTAGTAAGAAGCATGGGTTTGTCACCAAAGGCAAGATACAGGTGAGTAAGGGCACTTCTTTCCTTTCCCAACCTCACATCACTAGTAAGAGATGTGGGCTTATCACCGAAGGTTGATGGGGCAAAGAAGTGTGTAAAATAAAATATTTTGTTTGCTTGGTGCTTTTGATTTCATTTGATTTTGACATTTCTGATTTATGACTTTGGGATATCCTTTCATTCCAAGAGATTTTAGAGGGATAGATGTGACACCAAGAAGCTTCCAGAATAGACCGTAGGCAAGGACAACTTCACCTAGTAGAAAGAAAGAGCAAAGCCAAGTATGTAGGTCTTGGTATGGTTTCCGTCAATGTTTGTCTGTCAAATTTGATGAGAAGATTTGAAAATAGTTGATGATGTTTGGAGAGATGTGACATGAATGCTTTTGCCAATATCTTCAGAAATTTACAACAGATTTGTTTTAAGAGTAAGCTCCTGGACTACCATTTTTACGAAATGGACAGAATGAAGCAAGCTAAGAGACTAATGCAATGTAAGTAGCTATAATGTACTAGTAATGACTTTGGTGTTTTATGCGTAAAACCGCTTAAGATGCAAGGAATTGATAGTTTCACCAAATTCCTCACCTTCTAGTGTGCACAAGAGATATGCACCATTTCCGTAGTCCTTCATGACTCGGTATGGGCCCAACCATTTGGGCGGACTTCCTTCCTTGCTAGGTTTTCTTATCGATCCGGTTGTCCAGTCTTAGAACTAAATCTCCTTCATATATTTCTCACTCATAGACTTTTTTGTTGTACTGCCGGCACATCCGGTCAGCATAGGCTCTGTGCCATTGTTCGGCATTTAACCTGGCCTCGTCAAGGCTTTCTAGTTGAGAGAGGCATGCCTCCCTATAAGCTTCTTCATCCAGAATCCCTTGTAATGAGATACAGAGACTGGGTATTTCAACCTCAAGCGGGAGAACTACTTCTGCCCCGAATACCAGTGAGAAAGGAGTTGCTCCTGTTGGTGTTCTTATTGAGGTTCGATGGGCCCACAAGGCCGGATATAGTTTTAAATGCCAATCTCACTTGTTCTCCTTGACTGTTTTGAGGAGAATAGCTTTTAACGTTTTGTTTGTCACTTCGGCCTGCCCATTGGCTTGAGGGTAGTAAAGAGAGGTCGTGTGATGGTTTATCTTGAACTTGCTACATAACTCATGGACTTCGTCATTTTTAAAGGACGTGCCATTATCTGAGATAATGACTTGTGGGACACCATACCTATAGATAATTTGGTTCAGAATGAATTTGGCAATTACCGAACCTGGTACGGTGGTGAGAGGCATGGCCTCCACCCATTTGGTAAAATATTCCATGGCTGTGATTATAAAATTATGGCCATCGGTTGATGAGGGAGAGAACTTCCCTATCAAGTCTAGACCCCACGTGGAGAAGGGCCACGAGAGTCGATTATTGGTTGTAGGGATTGTGCTGGCATGTGAATCTCGTGAGAGAATTCTTGGCATTTGTGGCACTTACGTACAAATTCCACTGCATCATGCTCGAGAGTGGGCCAAAAATAGCCCATCCGATGTATTTTGTGAGTGGTGGTGTGACCACCAAAGTGGCCCCCACATATCCCACTGTGGGATTCATGAAGAATCCTCTTGGATTCTTCTATGTCGACGCATCTTAGAAGCATGTCGTCGAAGGCTCTACGATAGAGTACTTGGTCTAAAACAACATATTTAGTGGTAATAATGCGTAACCACCTTCTTTGTTGTGACGTGGCACCTTTCGGGTATGTATGGTCCATGATAAAATTGATGATATCAAGTATACCAGGGACATGTAGAAATGGGGGCCTGGTTTTGACAAAGTATACGCACTCATCGGGAAAGTCTAGATCTACCAGCTCACCTCCATCTAGTGGATTGTCAGCTAACCAGTCTGTAATGATTTGTCCTTTAACGGATTTCTGGTTTATGAATGTTAACTCAAATTCTCCCATTAAGGTTATGAAATGGCCAGCTTTTTTAGATAAAGATCCTTGTGTGAGAAATGTTTGTAAATGGTCTATTTTTACAATAACCCTTGTTTCCTGGTTTAACATGTAATGTCTCAAACATTTTGTTGCAAAAATTATGGCAAGGCATTCTCTCTCTACCTGTGTGTAACGTGTTTCATAATCGAGCAATGTTTGAGCTAATGAAATAGATCACGTGTTCTCATTTGTCATCGTCTTCTTGAGCCAGCATGCAGCCAGCCAAATGAGACATGAGTGGCTCGTGAGTATAGGATCAAAGGGTGGTCTGGCTTGGGAGGCATTAGTGGGTGGTGACAACAAGAAGCATTTAACTACTTCAAAGGCCTTGTTGCATTCTTCAGTCCAATCGATGCTATAATCTTTCTTGAGTAGATTGTTGATTGGATGAATGGAAAAGCTTAAATCTGGGATAAACTTTGGATTGCACCGAGTTTCCCAAGAAATGACCTGATTCTAGACTCATCGATGGTGGGATCATTTTGAGAACAACCCGTATTTTGGCTGGATCAACATCAATCCCTCGTGAAGATATAATGTATCCCATAAGTTTACCTCCTGTCACACCAAACACACACTTCTCTGGATTTAATGTGACGCCATACTCAATTAGTCATGAGAGGATGATACGGAGCACTTCTATGGATGATCACAACGTTTCTTGGCCTTGGCCAACAAGTCATCCACATAGGATTCCACAATTTTATGGATAAGATCATGGAATATATATGTCATTTCCCGCTGATACGTAGTGCCGGCATTCTTAAGACCAAATGGCATGACAACGTAACAATAAGTTCCCCAGGGAGTTATGAATGTGGTTTTGGCTTGATCCTGCTCTGATATTTTAATCTGATTGTACCCTGAGAACCCATCCATGAGGGATAGTAGTTCAAATCCAGTTATTGCATCAATGATAACGTCAATGGATGGTAATGGGAAATCATCCTTGGGACAAGCTTTGTTAATATCCCAAAAATCTATGCAAATGCATATTTTCCCATTCTTTTTTAGGATGGAACGATATTAGATACCCATTGTGAATAGTCAATGGGCTTGATGAATCCTACTTGGAGAAGTTTTACTACTTCCTCTTTTACCATGAGAGCCACTTTTGGCTTCATTGGTCTTGACTTTTGTTTAATTGGCTTTGCATCTGGTTTAGTGACAAGATTATGCACCATGACTTGTGGTGTAATGCCCATCATTTCTTTGTAGTTAAATGCAAAAGCCTTTTGATGTTCTTTAAGGATTTGGGTGTGTATTTCTATCTCCTCTGGAGTTAACGAGGATCCTAACTTCAAAATTCTTGGTTCCTCCTCCATTCCAATGTTTATATCAATGGTTTCTTCTATCAAAGAAGCGTTACCTTCTTCAAATTCAGGTGGGGCTGGAGGTAATTCCAAGCTTTCTCCATTTTCTATCTCGTAGATATCGAGATCTTTTTGTGGAGGAGACTCTACCGTGGGATTTCCAAAGTAGGAAGAGGAATGAGGTATTAGGGAAAGATCAACTATACGGTGAGCAAGGTGTAGCTCCGCATAGGCGTTCAGATATTTGAGAGTGACTCTATCATCGTCAAAGTGACCTATGATAGAAAAATCATCCTCAGCTTCTCCATGAGCTAGGAGTGAGTTTGTTGGTATTTTACACACTAATGGTTTGGTATGAAGTGATACCATGAAATTTGTATCCTCCAACTCATTGTTTGGGGTGAAACGGGAAGCTGAGGTTGCTATTGAGTCTGCGAGAAGGTTCTTCTCTCGTGGGATTGCTTCAATTGATATGAAGTTGAATCCCTTGCTTAGATCTAACACGGCTATTTTGTATAGTTGTAAATGTTCAGCCCTAGTTTCATATACCTCAGAGACTTGGTTTGTAACTAGTTGTGAGTCTCCTAGCACTCTAATGTTATTGACACCCATTCTTTTAGCTAGGATGAGGCCAAGGAGGAGAGCTTCGTACTCAGCTCCATTGTTTGTACATTCAAAGTTTAATTTGAAGGTGAAAGGTAGGATCTTTCCCTCAGGTGAAGTAAAGATCACCCCGCCCCAGCTCCAAAGTGACATCTAGCTCCATCAAAGTGGAGAGTCCAATACTTGCTTGGAAAAATGGACGTTGGGATATCTGTCATATCTATTTCTTTTTCTTTGGTTACCTCTACCATAAAAACTTCATCTGATGGAAGAGAAGTGATTCCCAGGGTGTGTCCTATACCCATGGAATCAAATGGTAGGAGAATAGGTAAGTCTTTCTCCAGCAACTCAACAATTTTTGTGGTAGTCCCTAGTGATACTATTTTTATAGCATTGGTCTCATTTTTGAGTACTGGAACGTCCTCGGTTGGATTTGTAATTTCCAACTCAGTGGTGGGTATCAACTTTTCTTTTGGTTGTGAATTAGTTGGTTTGACAAGCTGATTTGTTGGGAGTTCAAACTCGGAGTGAACACCTGGTCTTTTCTTCAAATCAGCTAGGTGTATATCGAAGGGTTTTGGGTCACCTTGTGCCACGAATATTTTCCCTAAGTGTAGAAATCTTATTTCTTGGAATAATGTGGAAGGGATTGCCTTCATGCGGTGTATCCATGGCTGACCAAGGATCATATTATAATTGGTTTCCGATCTATAATATAAAACTCGGTGAGGACCGTCTTGGGTCCTAAAGTGACTGGTAAAACTATGGTTCCAATTGAAGTGGCTTTGAGGCTATCATAACCTCTTAGCGTATTTCACGTCGTGGAATAGTTTGTCTCTCCATATCCTAACTTTTGAAGGAAAGTGAAGGGGACTATGTTGACTGCTGCCCCATCGTCAACCATTGCACGTTTAACATAATTATTGTAGACCCAAACTTGTAAATGTAAAGTTGGGTCACCTCTTCATGTAATTTCAGCGTCTGTTGGCATTTTTGCTTATATCGAATATAAATTAGTATCCCTATCCGGCTGCCCCGGAGGATAAATGTCAAAATCCACATGGTTTACTTGTGTTTCGGAGGAGGAGTGATGTTGATTAAATGGCCAAGGCCTAATGCTTCTAAGAGGGCAGCCCTATGGGTGGGAGAGTTTTTTAACAAATCCAAGAAGGAGATGTGTGAGAAGGTTTTAGTTAAATCATTAATTAGATCATAGGTGCCTATAGGTTTTAGCAATGTTTGTTTAGTGTTGTCTGGCTCTAATGAATAACTTGGAGTTGGTTGAGAAGAATAATCCCGTGTTCTTGTTATGGTTTCTATGGGTAGCTCGACATCTAACTCCACTAAACCAACTATCTTAGTTTGAGGTCGAGTTCCTAATTGGGGTGTGACTGGTGGATTTAATGAAGTTGAAGCTTCATGATCATTGTTTCCTGTCATGACACCCTTATTTGTTCCATTAGGATCTAACTTGTTGTTGTTAGAATGGTTTGGGAGCGGGTCATTGAAGATCTTGAGGGATGCATTTTGAGGGGAAACTACCCCTGCATAAGCATTTGGCGTGGGTACTACAAAATTTGCTAAAAACATATCTATAAAGAGTTGTTTTTGATCTTCTAGAAAATGTTGCATGAATTTATTGTATTCACGACAAGTCCTAGTATCGTGGCCTTGAATCTTGTGGAAGCCACAATATAGATTGGGATTGTAATTTTGAGGTTGTTGATTTAAAACCTGTTGTGGCCCGAAATTCTGATAAGGTTGCTGGTTTTAGAGTTAAAATTTTGAGGTTGTTGCCTTTGGTTTTGACTCTGATATCGGTTGGGTTTTGATTTGGACTTTGCGTCTGGACTTGTCGTTGTTGTTGTTGTTGTCGTGGTGGATGATTAAAATCCACCGCGTTGATTGTTGGGGTAAAATTATTATTTCACTGATTATTAATAGGTGGTGAAATGTTTACAACATTTTCCCTTTTAGCTTGGTCAGTTACTCCATCTGTTGTAACCCCATGGTTCTTGTTAAGGATCTTAGGTCCTTGATTAGTGTTCCTAGCATTAGGATAGGCCACGGTGTTTTGATTGGGAGTGGTTAATTTCCCATTTGTCCCATATGTCTTATGACCACTATCAATCATTGCTTGGTCGATTCGGAGAGCACTTTCGAGTACTTCATCGTAAGTTCTTAGTGGGAACTTCTGGACTTCTTCCTTTATCTCTCTATTGAGTGAATTAAGGAATAAATCACATAGTTCCATTTGATCCATATTTGGAGCACTCGTTGATGAGTAGAGAACCGTACGCCATCTTTGGATAAAATGAGTGGCAGATTCATTATGTTCTTGTTTGATATGTAAGAACTCCCTGATTCCATTCTTAACAATTTGTTCATGTCGAAAGCTTTGATGAATTCTGACACGAGTTGTTTAAATGAGTGTATCGAAGCTTTAGGTATTCTATAATACCAGTCAAGGGCAATACCTTCTAAGGTCTTAGGGAATATTTTAGTGACAACCCCATCCCAAGGGAGTAACTCCGTATGGCTATGGCATAGGCCTTAATGTGTGCATTTGGGTCCCCTTCCCCTTTGTATTTGGGAAAATCGGGAAGAGGTCTGAAGCATAACGCTTCGTATGGTGAAGTCTAGGGGTTCTTTTAAATATTCTGAATAAGTCCCTACTGCGTAGGCCTCAACCATCGATGGGGCTTGTTGAGGGGGTTGAGGTGGAATGGGTTGTTGATATGGCATAG
Organism: Taxus wallichiana var. yunnanensis; assembly: GCA_018340775.1. Classification (NCBI taxonomy): domain Eukaryota; kingdom Viridiplantae; phylum Streptophyta; class Pinopsida; order Cupressales; family Taxaceae; genus Taxus; species Taxus wallichiana. The sequence goes on along the minus strand of CM031243.1, from coordinate 623,706,661 downwards.
CATATGCATTTGTAGGGATATAAGGGAATCCCTGTGGTTGAACGAACATCCCGGGAGAAGAGAACATGTCTCCTTGTGGTGATTTTGAATAGATGTTTAAATAAGGAGGAGCATTGTTCTGGTATGGGTTGTTTGGTGCCAAGCCGGGAGGTGTCATGTTTTCAACTGGAGTGGCATTTGAAAATGTTGTCCTAGTTGGTGTTTGTTGTGGATAATTATAAGGATTTTGAGGAGGCATGCCTAACGTGCCTATTCCTGTAAGGAGGTCAACTTGACTAGGGTGATACAGAGGGTTGGGGATTCCCACTTGTCCAAAATATGAATTTTGGTTTGCTTGAGCAAGTTCTAGCCCTCTAACCTTCTCAGCTAAGGCTGAAATGACCTCCATCGGTGAAGACGCAGTGCTTTTCCTTAAGGGTGTTGTATGGCTTGAGGTTGTAAGGGGGTATGATACCCTGCTATGAATTGGTCGTTACCCTGCCAAGCTTCACCGAGGGTATTTCCCATAGGTGGAGGAATGGGGGTGTTCTCCTGGAATAGGGTATCAGACTGTATTTGTAAACTTCCTAAAGGTGGATACATATTTTGGAAGCGTTGTTCACTTTTAGCGAAGCGTGCTAAGTACTCCTCATCCAAAAAGGGGAGTGGGTCTGATTGTCTACTGATCTGTGGTCTAAACAAGACCCGAGGAGATGAAGTGGATTCTCTAGTAAATGTCATATTGTTAGAGCCTGATGGCTCTGGCTGTTGTGTTTGTGCAAACTGATCAAACTCCTCAATTCGGAATGAAGAACTAGAACTAGTTCTGTGAGGGGGAGTTTGAGATGACAAGTAATTACTCGAATAGTTATCAGCCCATGCAGAAAGTGAGGGTGATGGTTGTCTATTTGTTTGACTATAGTTTACTTCGAGACCTGAGAGAGGTCTGCCATATGCATCATATCCCGACATATTCGGGGGTATATGAATACCCATAGAATAATGAGAAAGAGTGAAGGTGGATGGAAGAAATGAAAACAGAAAGAGGAATATGAGTTTGTTTCATGTCGGGTTCACCAATTTTGTTGGTGAAGCTGATGTGAAGGCTAAAAGGGTGGAAAAGATGAAAAGTATATTAATTGGAAGAACAAGTAGAAATGAAGATTGTGTACTTTTTCACGTCGGGTTCACCAATTTTGTACGATGGAAAAGTGACAAGCGAGCATGGGAATCTACAAGTACCCTTTCCTCGTACCCGACTTCCCGAGGTCATGTCGAGACAGCCGGTGAATGTTGAATGTGAATGGATATGTATAAGCTAATCGGGTAATCTTAAATCCTCAACACACAATAATGGAATATGTGAATCTAAGGTGAAGAAGGCCCTCCTAACCTGGATTGGTGTAATGGCTCATTCGGATATAATGGCTGCTCGGAGGCTCCAATCGATGTCGAGCTCTACCGAGATCCTATTTCTTGGTTGTTGGATACGTGGGAAGTGACCTGTGGGAGCTTCGTATATATCTCTAGACAAGGTCATGAAAGTAGTGGTAGGTCATTTTAGTGGATTTGTGGTTAGCTATGGGTGGTTTTCTGGTCTAGCCTAGAAAATATTGGATTGATTGGCTTCTATGTTTAATATGGAGAATTGTGATGATATCTGGTGGGAGTGGTGAGGATCTAAATACCAAGCATTCGCAAGCCGGTGTCAATACTTGACTGATTTGTAGGCCCGTTGGGTTGTGGGACTTGGGATCACAACCGTGAGTTCGTGGTTGTTGAGGACCTGTTATGGTCATGTGAAGAATCAATCCCTTCTTCCGACTATCCAGTAATCGTATGCCTTTTCAGCTTCTACGTTTAGAACTAGAAGTTGTATGATTTTCTCAGAGTACCTAACAGGTGTTCTGGCAACTTGGATACGTAAGCTAGTGTCTATATCAATGAGGAGGTCTCCTACATTAGGCTATGGAACCAAAGGATCACAACCAAATGTTTGTTCTCGTTCGAACCCTTGCATGGTCATTCAGGTGTTTTATCAAGGCAATCTATAATTGGATGGTTTGACCAGAATGTGTAAGCTTTGTCATCTTCGATATTCAATCCTCTTAGTTGCTCACTAATTGCTTGTAAGTTTGTTGTGGCTCGAAAGACCTATATCCTAAGGTCCTGATCTATATCAGCTAAAGTCATGGGTAGATTTGGCTGAGGCACTATGGGTTCAAATATATACTCTCTAGGCTCTCTAGGTCCTGTGATTGTCATACAAAATGATTCAACTTCTAATTAACATTAAATAAACTGATTACAAAAGAGGTATTTACACTATGCAAGTATCCTGCTATTTTTGTATTTTTTAATGACGTATTTTAATGAAATTGAAGAGCAGCTACTCTAGTATATCTATAAAATGGACAACTAATCTAGAAACAAAATGAAAACAAACAAAGTAGCCTGGTATGGCTATTTTCCTGTGCAATTGTGATATTATACTAAATATCTAACTAAATATATTAAATTGAAAGACTCTCGATTCTACCTCAGAAGTGAGGAATGAATCATAGTTTCTCAGAAACTATCAATCCCCACAGCTTCCACTGGTGATATCGAGAGTGAAATTTTAACTGAAATGAAATAATTCACTACTCTATTTGATATGTTGTAACTAGAACTTTGATAGCTCAAACTTGGCATTTATCAGAATAGTGGTAAATCCAGTTGTGTGTGATTTCATCCCCTCAGTGTGATCTCCTGTTCCTTCGTGTCCTCGTGAATCTAGAAAGTGTGTATATGATAGTATCAATAGAAGATAGCAATCGAACAATGGCAGCTTTGGATATAGACCGAATATAATGTGAGTAGGAGAGGGATAGCGCAAGTGAACAGAGCTTGACTATGCAATTCCTAGTGGGATTTATTGGGAATACAACACAAGTGTACCGAGAGTTTCAGAAATTATCCTTGTGACAAAACAAAACCTACAACTTTAATGGATTCTAGTCTAGAAATGAAGCTATTCTATGTTTTAAACTAACTGCATGCAGTAGCAATGAAACAAGACTTGAAACAAGAAGATGATATGACCTCCAATAATGCCAACAATGGAAGAAAAACCTAAAACTAACAAAATCCTAAGCAAGGAATTGAAAAAACTGAACAAGAGAATTGAGAGGATGAGGGGCCATTTGTTTGAAAACAAACCAGCTATTTATAGAATTCCCATTCACCAAAGGGTAACTTGGAATGGAACTCTTTTACCATTAAACAATGGAGAAACACTATTACAGGGAACCAAAAACATAAATACAAGCTAAGGCGGTTGAGAAAAGCTGGTAAATGTTGAAAATTCATGCAAGTCGTGATCAAAGGAATGTGTTGGAAAACACGTGAAGGACCACGTAGGTGGTGGTTATAGGACCGCCACCCTGGCAGGGCGGCGATCACGAGACCGCCGCCCTAGCGCAGGGTGGCGGTTTCGTTACTGAAGGTCAAAAAGCCAAGAAAAAGGGGGCAAGGGATAAAACAAAGCACAAGGAACTTGGATAAAGCATTTGGGATGCTAACATATACTTCTTGCGAGGTGACTTGTATCATCATTGGGGCATGTGTAACATCGTTCAGGTGGTGCATGCCCTACAATTTTGGGTATGCCCACACCTCTTAAAATGATTCACCAACCATACCTATGGTTTGGAGGTTAAATTTAGGCATTTTTATTGCATTTTGAAGTGACAATTTGTAAGTTTTAATTGCACTTCTCTTACATATTTTTAATTCAGTCCTTTTTGAGTATGGGTCATTTTGGAGTGTGTAAGTTATTTTGTCATTCTTATTTATTGTGATTTGGTGAATGATGTTGAATTCCTCTTGGGGTTGAGGAAGAATGATGTGGCATCCCACATGGATCCACATCATCCTCTTCTCTTCCCTCTCCTATAAAAGTGAAACTCCTTGCTTGTTTATGGTTGTTGAAACTTTGTCCATTCCTCTTGGGGGCACATTTTTCTTGCTGTTTTTGGAGCTTGTTGTGGAGGAAGTTTGGAGTCATTGCATGCTTGAAAATTGCTAGTTTTGGACTACACTTTGACAGTTGGAAAGCTTGTGAGCTTGGAACAAACTCCAGTATGGAGAGGTAGGATCTTGAGCTTGTTTTTACATATTTTCTTTCTTTCTCTTGCATACATGTTTGAAATGGTGATTGTGTTTTGTATTCTTGGCTGGTTGGGTAGAGTGCTTAGGATATGGTGTAGGAGAAGGCTATGGAGATTTCTAATGGGGCATAAGAGATTGCCAATGGCACCCGTTTTATTATGGAGGAGTTTTGGATTGCGATCCACCTTTGGAAAAGAAACTCGCTTGCATTTCTTACTCTTTGGGGGAGCATAAGGATAAAATTTGGGGGCATAAGGAGGGGTGGGAGATATAAGGTTTATGGGGTTTGATATGTTTATTGGGGGTATGATTTAGGTGGATGCCCAATTCCAAATAGGAGGAATAAGTATTTCCCCATAGTTCCTTGCTCTTGTTGGCTTGCTTGATCAAGCCTATGTGTTGTGTAAATAATTTTAAATGCATTGTAAAACTGTTCTTGTTTGGAATGAGTATCTTATTGATATGTGCATGTGAAAATGTTGCTTGTATGTTTTTTGGAAGCCATTTTTTCCATGATTTGATTCTCATTATCTATTTCAATATGGTTGGGGATCGGGGACCAATGGGGAAGGATGGATTCTCCTTTCTCATTGGATGTCTTGGTTGGGTGGAGAGCGTTGCCTTTCCCCTTCCTTGTTGTGATCAAAGATGAAAAGTTGGAGAAACTAGCATGTTGCTGTTTGGAGCAAGAAGATATATAGTTTTGACAGTCCCAATATTTTGAGAAAATTCATTGTAACCTTTCCCACCTTGAGTGGATGAGTTGTATAATGTTTGTAATGTGAAACCATTCATATTGATGATGGAAGTTTGAATTTGAATTGAGAAATGTAAAGAGATGTATTCCAGTCTCTGTTTGTAAAGAAATGAAAAGAATGTATATGTATGGTTTATTGTATTTCAAAGTTAAAAGAAAGAGATAAGTTGTAAATATGTTCTTTGTTTGAATTCAATAAAGAAATTTCAAGCTCATTCTTATTCACATTGTTGTAATTGAAATGGGAATATCAAATGGTGATTGAGGTTGTGTTTTATTGCAATGGAAAGAAAATACGTATGAGAAAGCTAAACTGTATTGTTCTCTTTTGAATTATGCATTAGAATTGAAATCTGAACTGCAATTTAATTTAGAAATGAATGGTTATTTAATCAAGTAAATGGATTGGACTAGTTTAGGAATTATATGCATATTCAAATGACCAAAATTGTAATACCAATTTAAAAGAAACAATTCACCGCCATAAACTTCATTCGCAATTCACATTTAAATAAAAATGAGTAGTTCAAACTTATACCAAACAATAAGTCAAGAAGCATTAAAATTTAGACTTAGTAATTCCTAAGAAACTCAAATTTACCATAATAGTTAAGAAAGAACTTTCAAACTTTATAAAAATCCAATTTGGAACTGCACAATTGTTTTCCTATGTGTTGTCGGAGAAATAAAATTTGAAATCAATGGACAAATTAATCTTCCAAAAACACTCTAAATCCTCCCTAGACTAATCCTCCATGTCTGTTTGACATGTTGAGCAAAGGAGGAGATCTAATTTAAAAAATTAGGAAGTTGAACACACTACCAGTTCATAAATTAAAAACCCTATATATTTTTTTCATTAAATTTATCTCTCAAACTTCATCAATTTCCAAAATTGATGATTCCTATGCAAAGAGGGCATCGAGAGATTTTGAAAAGTCCTCGTTTTCCAAAACCGAGCTTTCTTGCTTAAGTTATGGTCATTTGAAGTTTTGTTTAAATTTAACATTAAAAAAATAACAAGATTTAATTTAACTATAGAAAAATTTAAATTTTGACTTTGGCAAAATTTCCCAAAAAGGTCCATGGTCCCCACCATCCTGCAACCAAGTGGGGCCTACCACATGACATCCTAGAGAGGCGTACCAATTTTTAAATTTATCCCTTTGTAAAATTTGCCTTGGGAAAATGTTTCCCATTTTACCTCACCGCCTGCCCACAACCAATCACATGCTACCACGTGGCACAGTGGAGGGTGGACTCCTTTCAAACTTAAAACTTATTCTTTTGAAAAAATTTACTTGGGAAAAATTTTCCATTTTCCTCCACCTAGCCATAGCCAATCGATGGCGACACATGTCCTAAGGGTTGAGGTAGAGGCGCAATTTGTTTTAACTTTTATCCTTTTGAAAAATTTGTTTTGGGGAAAATTTTCCATTTTGGCCCCGCAGCCCGCAGCCAATGAGAAGTGCCACATGACACTTTGGGGGTGGTAGCATGTAGGGCGGAGCCCTTTGTTGTTTTAGGTTTGGCTTGGGAAAATTTCTTAACTTCCTCCCACGGCCCGCAACTCCACCTTCTCACTTGGCTTTTCATTTTCCCACGGGCACACGGGCTTACACGTCCCCTTCTTCCTCTTGGTCTCCCATCAATGCAACATGCCAAATTACCTCGCTCACCAAACTCCTCACCCCTTCTCTATCGTGCGCCAGGGCTCGACACGTGTGCACTTGGGGACCCCGCGGGGTGCGGAATGTTTTGTGCCCTTGAGCTTTGTGATGGGAAAATTTCCCTATGCCACCCGCAACCCACAAACCGCCTAAGGCGCATTCCCCTCTCTTGCCATGTGTTCCCCATGGGAAAATTTCCCTAGAAACTCCACCCACTCATATCTTGAGTTCTACAAGGAGTTAGGAGGACTTCTTTATATCACTAGAAAGGTGAGAAAATTTCCTATCCATTAGGAATGGTTTAGGGAAATTTTGGAAGTGTTAAGTAGGAGAAAAATCTAGTATAAAATATGAGCCTATTAGAGAGAAGACATGGGGGTAAATTATTCCTTGAACCCAAATAAAACATGTAATCCTAAATCTTGAAACTTATGAACTTGATATAAGTTAATAAAGGAAACTTGTGTTTTGGTAAATAAGATTTGTTTCAAACCTCGTTAGTGAAAAATTGATGTTTGGCAACTTGAATGTAGTATTCTAATAAAAAAAAAATTCCATAATTTTTAGCTAACCTAGGTTATTTCTTAGGTATCAAGTTGGTTGTTTAAACGGCACTACAAGACTCGATAAATATCATTATCTTTTCTTAATTTTATTGATATCACTTTGGAAATGGTTCTCCTTGCTCCAATTCATTACAAGACCCTAAAAACATAGGGGGTTAAAATGCATGTGTAATTTTCTTATGTTTTAAACATTTTGACAATTAGCATGCATTATTATGTTGATGTGATACCTTTTGATATTTTGTGACTCACCTAGTGGGTAGTTGTTATCGACTATATCCCCACAAATGGATGTGTAGAAATTTTTTTTTCACCCCTAGGTGATCCGACAAACCTTAAACACATTAGCATAAACATTATTATTATCATTATCCTAGTACACTTCAAAATCATTGTCGTAAAATCTAAATCACCATGTAACTCTTATTTACCCTTCCCTAACCTAGCTTAACCTATTTACCCTACATATCCTAACACCCTAACCTCTTACTACTCAAATCCCTAACCTCCCACCATCTACCCAACAACCTAACATCTCAGATGGCAAGTGGTTTTAACCATTTTCCATCTTTTCCCTATTGGTTTGTAACCTCTTGGACCAAATTGACGATGATCAACAATTACTTGTGATCATTGTGGACATCGATGATTCTGTTTATCCAACCTTTGTCTCCCTTTCCCAACTAATCAAAATCTTGTGTGTAAGGAAGAACTACCGCACTGTGACAACATGTTGAAGCTTAGGATTATCAACACTCTACTATCAAGACCTTTAGGGTCTCTCTCGAGCATCACCAATCATTTTAGAAGCTCCATCATCTACAAAACAATTACCAAGGTTCGTACCCCATATCTTTCATTTCATCATCTAGTTTTACATTAGTTATAATCTACAACCTGTCATTAATATAACATTACATAGTATTTTCAAGTCCTTCTTCTTAGCCATACATTAACCAACCTTTGGAATACTTCGTAATTTTCATAGAGATCAACATCGATCAATCCCCCAAATTTTTCTTCCTTCATTAGCCTCCTAAATACATCAAAATCTATGTTTTTAGAATCTTAAGGGTTCCTAGATTCTCATAGTTTATCTCACCATTTCCAAACACTTCGCCATCAATTAGTGTCTACTTTATCAACCTCTTAGTAGAATAAGTAACTTTCTCCCCAATATCTCACAACTCCCGATCACCATCAATCGATATCCATAGCCCCTTGTTATATCATTAGTGTTACAAAATATATGAATATTTGTTTTTGGAATTTCACAAACTTTTAGACTTGTTATAATTTGTCTTAGGTCCATCAATATTTTTTTCGACACTTATTATTGTTTGTTTGAGTCATCCTTTATCAAAACATGTATCTTGTCTCTCGATTTCCATCAGATCCCGATCACCGCTGATCCCTCGTGTTTTCTTATAATTTTTGGAATTATCATATTTACAACTATCTAGTTTTTTCCTAACAAGTTGTTTGTAAGATGGATATTTTATAGATGACTATTATAGGTCTATCACTTCCTATCACAAAATATATGATCTTTCGATCATCCAACAATTGTTCATGTGGGAACAATTTGACATCCTCCATGAACTCATATTATGCACCATCACATTTACACCAAACATCAAAGACATCGAGGATCAGATTGAAATCATCCAATAATAGCAAGAAGCTATCAAGAGTTATGGTACAACTACTTTTAGGACTTTGAGATCGCTATCATCCTATCCTGGGCCACTTACAAAGTTGAACATGGTCTCACTATCCCTCTTGAGTTTTAAATCATTATTTTCATTATTTATTTTATCATTTTTAGAATAACTTAATTGTATCATCTTTATCAAATATTTCTTTTTTATTTTTGTCACTTACAAGTCTTATCACTCGGTGAAAGGAGGATTTTTCACATTATTTGTATTCCATCACCCCGACATTGTGATTTTTGGTGTAGGTATCGATAAACCTTGTTTATTTGAGTTTTTGGTATTTTTTGCATTAATAACATCTAATTGAAATAAACCTTAAAAATCCCGGCATGCCCAGAGGGATCTCTTAGTCCTTTTCTCATTTAGATTTCCTTTTAGTCTTCGCTTCTTTTTTGTCTATTTCATCTAGTCTTTCATCTTGGAACACATCGTTATTAGTGTTGCTTAAATTTTAAACATTAAAAATTAAAAAGGAAAAGTGATTATAGGTGTGCTCTTCTCTTTCATCTTTTTCTTTTAGCACTCGCATCTTGTTTTTTGTTATCTTCAAATTAACACTTCATTTGGATCTTAAAAATAACATTCATACTTTCTTGATCACATAGCTTAACTAGGATTTTAAATAATTAGATTAAAAATATCCATTCACACACAACCAAACCACATCAAAAATTAACTTACATCTAAACACTCCTTCCTAGGTGGACCTACTTAGATTTCATCACCAAGAGGATAAGACAACTTAGTGTTATGGCCGAGTATAAAATTTTGGTGGGCGGTATATCAGCTAAGCACCCAACACCCTTATCATCATGGGAATGTGAAGTGAAGGGGTAGGCCCCAATACCATGCCTCATACCGACAAACCAAAAATATTCAGCCTCGCAGACTTTTGGTATTTTTAGGACTCCATTATTTAACATTACCTAAAACCAACCTTATACTACCATTTAATAGATTCCATAATTTATACTCCGAGAAAGGTGAGAGTCTCAAGTCCAATGATAATAGCTTAATATTTTTTCATGTTGTTAGTGCATTCGAAGTTAATTTTGAAAGATAACGGGATAAGAGTGTCCCAAGGGGGTTATGAATATCCCTACACCTCCCCTACCCACATTTGGACCCGTATAATAATATGGTCATTTTAAGAGGGGTGTTGTCATGATCGAGAGTGTTAATTTAATCGTCGTGAATTTTTCACAAGGTAATTGATTGGTAGGAAGGGGAGCTTCGTGAGTTGGTCAAAATGACCTTTCCCTTAATGGATTTCTAAGAGATGAATTCAATATCAAACTTAGTCATGAGCATGATCCATCTAGTGATGTGATCATTTTGATATGGTTTAGAATGTATAGATTTGAGTGGGTTAAAGTCTAGTGACAATGTAGGTTTTGAGATTAAGAAGATAGTGACAAAGTTTAGAAGTTGTGAAGTAGACGAAACCACACAAATTTTCAATTTTAAATAGAGAGTTTTTACTCATGAAGGGTACGACTTACGTAATAGAAAACTTGTTCTTTACCTTTTCATCATGATTTGTAAGCATGGCTCCCAAGGCATGGTAAGTCACATATATGTAATGATAGAAAGGATCTTGCGTGGAAATTTGTAAGCATGGGTTGTGATAGTAGATATTGTTTGAGGGCATCAAATTCTTGTTGAAAATTAATGTCCCACTTAAATTGGACATCCTTTCTAAGAATATGGTGGAAATGTCAACAACGATATGATATTTGAGAATTAAAGTGACATATGGATTGGAGCTTCCATGAAGACTCGTGAATCTATTTGATATTAGATGGTGGAGGATTTTTGATGATGGATTTTACTTTAATAGGGTTAACATCAATTCCCCAAATAGACATGATAAATCCAAGGAGTTTTCCTATGAGAACTCTTAAGACACACTTCACAGGATTAATACAAAAGAGGAATTGTAAGAGACATGTAAATATCATGTTAATAACGGCTAGGTGGTATCTTTGATGTTTGGATTTACCTAAGACAACATCGACATAGTCTTCTATGATTTTATGGATGATATCATGGAAGATGTAAGTAATGACATGTTGATATGAGGCTCCTGCATTTTTCAAGCCAAAAGGCATTACTCTATAGCATAAGGTTCCCATGGGGTGATGAAGGATGTCTTGTGTTGATCTATTAGTGTGATACGAATTTGATTGTTACTAGAGAAACCATCCATAATAGATATAATTTAATTGGTTTTTAAATTGAAGAGATAGTCAATATTAGGTAAGGGAGAATTATCTTTAGGGAAAGTGAGGTTGAGGTCCGAAATTATGTAGATGTATAATTTTCTAGTGGTTTTTTTGATAGGTACAATTTTAGAAAACCATTATAGTTAATCAATATGTAGTATGCATTTGACCGAAAGGAGATGTTGAAGTTATGTAGTATTATTTTCCCACTCAAAATCCTAAGAACGTTGGTATTTCATACAGATGAATCGAACGTTCACCCGAAGCATGCAAAGGCACCAGTCCTTTTTATACCAGCTTTGTCAAGGTGTTAGCATGCATGAACATATATTCCATAACCATAACAAGTAAACAAGTGCAAGCATAAATGATTCAGATCACAACCATGATGCATAATAAACTAAACAAGGATCAAGATCAGATTTACCATACAATAACCATGAGTAAAGACATCAATTACCAAGATCCACTCACAATGATCCATCATATTAATTCATCACAAAAATAGAATTTGAATACACCATAAGTATCATCACAAATTCATGCACACAAACATACCTGCAACATAACTTTGTTACAATCCATATCTCTCTAATCCATGAAGCAAAAGCCCCGTGAACTCATAGTTACATTGATCACGAGTTTGAGTATTCAAAACAAGATTTAAAATAGACCCAAGATAGATAGTAATATCTTTAAACGATACTAGTCTAACTCGACTGAGTGCTTGAGTTCCCACTTGACCCAAAACACAAGGTCATTATTTTCTCTAAAAGATAAGCATAGGAAGTTCCATAGCCATCGAAACTAACAACACATAGATCAATAACAACACTACAAAATCCATTTGTAAAATATATGCACATGCAACTCAAAAATACACTTATTCTTTCCATCATAGTCATGGTGAGTTCATTTCAAAACATCCAAACCAGTCATGTGAATAAAATTGACATTTCAACCATGATAAAATAAGTATACAAAATTGTAAGATCAAAACCAGTTCCAACAACTACTTACCAAGCAACAAATTCCATTTTATTGAGCAATAATAAAAACCCAAAACCCTAAAATGATTTCTATAATAAGAAGAGTTATTTTTACAAACTAATTAGATAGAGCAAGTTTTTGCAAGGGATTAGAGCCTATCATGCCTGGTAGAGCTTCCTAAAGTCTTCCTCCAACTCCTAAGATCCTTCTTCTAACTCCACGATAGCTTCTATAGTCAAAGCAGTCAATCTTCTCAAAACTTTCTCCACCTTTCCACTAGAATCTTCCCAAATAGTCTCTCCATGAAATAGAGAAGCAAATATTCAAACCAAAATCAAAAACTAGTTCAAACACCCAAAACCTCCATTTACAGAGCGAGAAGGAGAGACAAAATGACCAAATGGAAATCCAAAAACAATACTGCCTTCATTGAATCTGGCATGTTTTCCCCTAGGTAGTTTGGAATGATTTTCCAAATCATCAATGCTTGTTAGGATGGTTCATTCATCCCACCAACCCACCGAATTCCTCCAACTTCCTCTAGGTTAGCTTCTTAACTATTTAGCTAACCAAACAACCTTGTTAGAGTCATTTTTAGCAACCTGCCAAATTTGAATTTGGCTTACCACTAAGGAGTGGTAGTGTCTTCCATTAATGAAAATTAAATCAAAGATCTAGTACATGCAAGGGTGATGAAACCACCAACTTTCCATTTGACCATGTATCCCCTTCCCAATGCCAACTGGGGTTAACATCAAGTTAGGATCTAAGTCCCTTTCCTTCATAGGTTAGGGTTTAGATTAAACTTAGCAACATTACAATTAGGCATAGATCATTTAGGTTAGGTTCTTAGGAAATCAACTTAATTCATATGCCTTAGGTCTAGGTTAGACCATTAGGAATTCAAGTGTTATCAAAACATTAGTCATAGCCTAGGCTTTAATAAATGCCACAACCGAACCTTACTAGTTGGGCTATGTTTTTCAAATGGAGTAGTGCTACTCGAGCCATCTCTCAACACCTTCCAGCCCTCAATATAGGACTGAATCATAGGCAAATTGGAACAAGTCACCAAGATCAATTAGTATGAATTGATAATCCACAAAAAAATGAACTATAATATCTTGCATTAATCAAAATTATAGATCGAATTAAGGGAATGCATTGGATCAATGAAACTAATCTAAGGTATTTTCTTAATCGATTCTCAATAATAATAATAATAAGTTATTATTGACTTAGGATAATTTTCCAATTTTACCAGCTTACCAAATAGTTCTAAGACAAGATTCAACTTTCCACAAGTTGAAGACATCTAATTAATTTTACAAACCAATTAAGTAAACATCACAATTCAAGAGTACATGGCAATAAATGGATTATTGATCACACAAATCCCAACTGAGATAAACATTAATCTAGCAACATGATTTAATTTGTTCTATAGAGCAACAACTCAAGAAAAATCACATGTCAACATTGCAATCCATTTCACAATGAGAAAGTACAGATGAAAGGATGGCAGAGGTGTTACATTCTTCCCCTCTAAAGTATCATCATCCCGATGATTGTCTTAATTCCAAATAGTTTATCTAGAAAACAGGTTTAATAAGAATTATTTAACCATACGATTCCTTAACAGAAAACAAAATTTAATCCAAAAATTCAGTTTTCCAATGGTATAACAACACCAAGGCTGTAATAATACTCAAAAAGGTATTTTTCTCAAAACAACAATTTAGAATTAGTTGCAAGTCAAAATGATTCAATTTTTTAGAATAAAAATGAAATATTTCTACTAAAACAAGTGAGGAAAAGAAGCTTTCATGTCCTCCAATTTTTCCTAGGTTACACTTTCTTTGTTAAATTGATCCTATTGGACCTTACATTGTCCAATTTCATGATTACACAAGTGCAACTTGTAGGTTTCTAGGACTCTAACTGGTTCCACCACGATTGCCCCTGGGTCTTGGACCTGCAAGGAATTCTAGTTTAAAATGTGTGATAAATTTGAAACACATTTCTTAAGTAAATAAATATGAAAAACATCATGCATCTGTGCCAATGAAGGAGGAAATGCAAGTTGGTAGGCCACAGGATTGACTATTTCCACAATCTCAAAGGGGCCTACATAATGAGGTGAAAACTTGGCTGACTTGCCAAAGGTAATCAAGCTCTTTTAGGCTTGAATCTTAGAAAAACTTTATCACCAATTTTAAATTTCCTTTCGACCCTTTTAGGTTTGCATAGCTTTTCTATCTCGTATGCATGAATTTGTTAGATGAATCAAGAGGATTAGAACTAACACCTATTAGTCCTACAACAAAGCTAAATCAATATCAATACATCATCATGCTAAGAGCTAAACAAGTAATAAACATCAATACTATGCATTATAATCTTGAAAATAAACCTCAAGCTAACATACTAACATTTATTGCTCTACTCTTTAGAAAGCTAAATCAATAAAATAGACCTATGTAGATATTTTAGCTATCAAAAGGAGATAGTGGTTGCTTGATCCAAGATGATCAAAGATGGAGGTTCATCAAGCCATGGCTTATTAGGCCTTTCTTGATTAACTCCATTTTTCTTCACAACACTAACTTGATTGTTTGAATGCAAAAGGATGATGCTTAGCTCCACTCTAATGGAGGAATTCTCAAAGATGGTAAAATGGCTATAGTGTATTACTATATGCTCACTTTTGTTTATCAAGGAGTAGGTGTAAGTGTAAAGGTAGGAGGAGGGCTCCTTATATAGCCCAATGGATAGAAGAATCTCTACATCCCTCTTCATGTGGGATAAATGGAGAGGTTGGGTTAGTTGTGGATAAGGAAGGTTTAGAAAGGGTTGAGTCAACCTTAGGAGAGTTTAGTTTGTCCTTTAGTGACCCATGGGGTTTGAGGGGCTTTATTAATTAATCAAAGTGATTAATTAATAGGTGTGCAAGCTTATATAAGATTTTTAGAGGAATAATTAACATGATTTAGACTATGAGAGAGATTTAATCAAATAAATGATGATTTATTGATTTAATGGAAGAAGAAGCTAATTAATTAATAATAATTAATTAGTCTAGATAGAAAGGGGGATTAATTAATGGAAGGTCATTAATTGGTGTATTTGTTGGATAGAAGAGTTAATTAACTAGCGTAATGTAGCTAATTAACGGTGATAGAAGAGGAAGTGTGCTATATTGACGATATGTCATCAATTTGTGGGAAAGAGGATAATTAGTGCAATTTAAGTATTTAAATTTCTTAGGTTAAATTATAGGTGTCTACATTTTCCCTCTTTGGGGTGGTGTAAGTATGCCACTTCAAAGATGGTAGATAGATAAATTTTGAATGCGTACAAAAATATTAGTAGAAGTGAGAGATGCCCCTCAAGTGTCGATGGGGTGATGAGAAAAGGTGATCAAAAATTGAAAAATTTGAGAGAAAGGAAATAGAAGAATGGGTAGGAGCAGGATGCCCCAAGTGAATAAGAAGAATAATGTTGATAGGAGAATGATGTAGAGGAGGAATGAAGACAGGAAGAAAAAGAGAAAGATTTCATCTAGTGTATTGAAACAACTTTATTGTCATCATATTGCTAAAGATCTATGTCATCGGTCCTTATTAAAAATATAAGCATACGAAAAAAGTAGAATGACATGAAAAGCCATACTATGAACAATTTTCCATTGCTGAAAACACCAACTCCATGCAACATACAAAATGTAATGTAATACGAGAAAGTAAAAGATGCCTAACTCCTTGTAACATACATAATGTAATGCAATACGAGAAAGTAAACAAGCTAACCTAATAGAGAAACATAATGTAATGTTTTTGTTATCAATATTTGATTATGACCTATGCAAATTAACAACAAGGGTTAAAATATGGTGCCCCAAGAAAGGATACATGCAAGGGGAATAACGGAGGACACTTGGGTCCTATGAAAATAAATCGTGCACTATGAAACAGTACCAAACAACTCATTGTGCCCTAGAGTACAAACATAGTAAGCAAACCAACTTTTTGATGGAGGTAGATCAATATGATATGCGAGTCGCACACAAGCTCAGGTGAGAACCAAAGAGTGATGTTTTGTAGGATGATTTATATTTTATTTTATTTTTCTCAAAACATATTTGAATGTTTTTTTAATTTTCTACAAGTTTTCTGAAGCTATGTACAGGAAGAGAAAGAAGCATGGATGCCCCAATGATAGATGGGATGTAAAAGGGAAGAATGCCATGTATATGAGAAAGTGAAGATGTGATATGACCCAATGATTAGGTGGGAGTTTGAAGACAAACTCTTCACAGATAGAAGGGGATCAAGGCCAATATAAAATAGGTTCAATCATGAGGGAGCAAGGATGCCCCCAGCATAAGCTAGCCAAGAAACACATGAGAGAAAGGAAGTAGAAAATTGTCTTATTAAAAGGGGACAAAAGTGCCTGCAAACATGGAAAAGAGGACATCTGATACACATGGATGTTCTAAATGATTTTCAAAGAACAAAGGATGCTATGAAAATATTTAGAAGGCGTTCGATGAAAAAGTGATTAGCCCAAGGCAAAAATCATGAGACAAGACATGCGCTAAAGCAAGAGTTTGAACAAGGTCCAAAAAGTAACACTTGATAACATACTAATCATGTTTACTCATTGAGATCCCGTGTGTGCATGTGGAAATGAATTACCTCTTGAAGGAAAGAGTTGATAGACAACAAGTGAAGACACTAGTCAATGTGTAGGAATGATTTAGTTTGAAAGGTGATTTGTGAATGGATTATGGAAGGAGATCGTACATTGCTCTGCTACTAGCCAGGCATCCATAGCCCCGATGAAGATGTATTTGATTCTAATCACAACATTTCTCTACTACCAGTTAGGCATCCATAGCCCCGATAGAGATTATTGGAAATACCCCAAGAGAGAGTTATATATCAATTTTCTTTTGCTTTTAGCTTTTGCTTTTTGATTGATTGATTTTGATTATTTTGCTTTCTAAAAACTTATTTCAGCTCTCTTGTTTGAAAAGGGGTTAAGAACCACTGATGGCTTGATGGAAGGATGTGGAAGTGATTTTGATGACGAAATTGGCTAGTGTCAACAAATACGCCCAAAAATTCTTCCCAATAAGTTTATTATATGTAGATAGTGATAAGATCTCTAAGAGGTCAGTCGTTCTTTAATTTACCAAGGTTATGAAAGAATAAGGTCAAATGGATACCATAGAGATAAATGCCAAAAATGCATGTGAATAGGCTACCCATGATAACATCAAGGGATGAAAATGGTAGATGACTTGTAGATGAATATGAAAGAAAGGGAAAAAGAAAATACATGTGTATGCAATACCTGATTGCAATGTTTGACCTTTATAGATTTGATTTTTGATTTTTGATTTTTGTAATGTTTTAATGTTTTCTCATTCATTTTTTGTATTTTTGAACTTTTGTAAGATTTTTTAGATTTTTGGAAACTAGGACCAATATTCTCACTCTGCATGATAGGATCCAACAACAATGTGTGTGACTTCATTTATAAGGAAACTAGACGTGTTTGTTTATCAAGAGTGATATTATCCCCAATCTCGATGATCGTGGTGAGTTCACACTCAACAAATGACTGTGATTTTTTTTGAAACATGGGTTTCATATGTGGGAGTTTGAGTTCCCTATCCATAGGTTTTTACACTTTGTGCCATACTTGATGGGTACGTTGGTGTGCATTCTAGAATTGTGTTTGATTTTAATTTTATAATCGTTTGAGTTGTTGGGAGATTTGGAGCTCTTCGATGTTTTGGTCTTAGCTTGGTAAAAAAATTGTCTAGGTTTCTTATAAGCTAATGCTTGACTTGTTTGATCTTAGGAAGTGGGAGAATAACATGGATGTTTAGAATTGATATGAGAAATGACGATGGGCTTGCCACAATCATTGGTAGAAGGAGAATGTGATGGATGAAAAGGATATGGTACAATAACTGAAGAAGATGGAAGGCTACTTGGATGTGGCCCCAGTATAGAGGAAGAAGGGATACTAGGGTGTGACGCATAGATGTAATATGATGGCCTACTAGGATGTGGCCCAAGAATAGAAGATGATGGACTACCTAGGGGTGATCCATACATAGAAGAAAAGGGGCTAGTTAGACATGCCTCAAGAATAGAAGATAGTGGACTACTAAAAATGTCCCACAAATAGCAGAGGGAGGGCTACTAGAAGGTGACCCACACCTAGATGAAGATGAAGGGATACTTGGTGTGACCCCATAAGAGATTGTGATTGAGGAATTATGATAGACAAAGAGTGATTGGGAGATGAGAAGATAGGACCATGGATTAATGCAAGACCAAGGAGTTTCATCATATAATGAAGAATGTGAAGATAAAATAATAAGAGGAGGATCATGTTGCATGATCGAGGATCTTCCTCTATTTCTTGATGAAAGGAATCAACCTTTCCCTCACCATATACGGACACAAAAATTTCTAAAGAGAATCCTTGCTCATAATCTTCTAAAGGAATATCTTCATATAGCCCCTATAAATGCCCTGATTGTTTCTTCATTCTGAAAGAGATCAATTAGTATGAGTTGTTGATCGACCACTAGGGGTTGATTGGAAGAAATAGGTTCACTTGGTGTGGAAGACTTAGAAGATGTTTGATGATGATTGATAGAAGAAGATGATGTGGGGGACGAAGAAGATGTGTAGCTAGATGTCTCAGGAGTAGAATAAGGTCATATGGACCTACCTATACGATGGTATATCATCTATAAAATAGTAGGATTAAGTCCAAAGTCTACACATTGTGATGCATGGGTCAATTCAAACATTTGAGTAGAAGGAATTTGAGTCACATGACTTTTCAAAGAAGGAAGACTTCATGGGGGTGATTGATGAAAAAGGTCTGCTGAAGAAGAAGGGAGGACCGTGATTCAAGAATCATATTGGATGAATAACAATAAAGGTCCTGCAAAGAAAGAGAGGACCATGATTCAAGAATTTTATTACATTTTTGATTGGAGGGATTTTGATTTGCATGTATCTTCAAAGTAAGAAGATGTCGTTGAGGTGAGGGTGCATTGGTGATTAAAGGGATCTTGCAAAGAAAGGGAGGACCGCAACGTAGGAGTCATATTAAATGTATGATGAAGAGGGTCTTGCGAATACAAGGAGGAAATATTTGGATTATAATTAGAAGAAGAGTGGGGGAAACCTGAATAATAATTTGGATCGAAGTGTCCAAACCATACCACTTATCGACTATGAGATGAAGGTGAGGAATGGGTTACAGAATGGGTTTTCTAGCGCAAAAAGAACCAATCGAGGTTTGGTCATGATGGGTGTCTTTTGATGCAAATGCCTAAAATTTGATTCCTTATTGTCATATATATAAGGGACCTTGCAATAATGAGTCATTTTGGTGTCTGTTGTATTCAAATGCCTACACCTAGATTGTATGATCAAACTTCTTCAAAGTGAAGAAGGTTTCATGTTGATTTGGGAAACATAACGAAAACCAAATAGAAATTTCATAAAGATGTTGATTCTTGTGTGATTTTCCAAAAGGGAAGCTAAGGAAAACATACATCATGGGGACTCAAGATTGATAATCCAACAAGGGATGGAGGCATAAATGTCAAAGGATTGATCAAAATTTTAGCAACATAAAGGATACAAAGGAAATATTTCCAATGTTTGATTGATGCAAAATTTGCTTGAATGTTTTTTCCAAGGTTTGAAAGATGTGTTCAAAAATGATCATGAACTTAGGAAAAAACAAGAAGATCAAGAGGATCAAAGACCCAAAATATTGTCCTAAAAATGAATTTATAAGATGGATAAACACAAGGAACAATCACGCAAGTTCAAAACACAAAGCAAAATTAATGACCAAATAATAATGAATGATAAAGAATCAATGGATCAAAGTGATTGTCTGAAATGGATAAGTCGATGTGACAAATGAGACACAATCACGCAAAGTTGTTGGTAAACCAATTAGTCAAATGGAGTACTTCCTAAATCTGTTTTCAAAAAGGTAGGTGGTGTCGTATGATGATTAACAAAATGTCCCTACTTATGTCAAGTTCAAAGAAATGAACAAGGCGTAAGTAATAACAAGAAGTTAACACGACCTCCAAACAAAGTATACTAGAAGCAAGCCCAAATTCAATCAAGACCTATATCCCAAAGGTTTCTAGTTATGATTGTGAGTGACACAACGATTTCACCAAGATATGTTAACCAAAATTTATGAGAAAGTAAGGTATTAATATCAAGATGATATTGATATAACATGCACAAGTGGTAACACTTAACACTCTTAATTGAGGTAATAATTGAAATAAAACTAAAGCGATAGTATACCTAGGAATTGTTAAAGTGTATATAGTGTAACCTTACAATATAGATATTTAGGTCAAGTTTACAAGAAACAAGACGTAAATACCAAAAATTATAGTGACACAATATAAACAAGATAACTGTTTAAAGGATAATCAAAGTGATGAACCAATCCTAACTACGATGATGATCTTGACTTGGGTATCAAGATAAAAAAGGCTACCAATGATATAAAAATGTCTCCACACACTTTAGACATTTAACAACCTAACCGCAAACATGGATGGGCATAAATGGACAAAAATTTGGGAGACAATCAATTGATAATGAAAAGGTAGTCACTCCTCTTTTGATCAACAAAGTGTCAAAATAAAGTGAAGGAAGTAGATCAATTGGGGTTGAAAAATGTTGGCCTCACTTTGGAAGAGTTTCACCTCGCCTTAGGGAAAGTGAAAAACTAAGCAAAAGTAACGCTTCACACGTTTCAGTGATGAACAATAGCTCTTAACTCAAAATTGGCTTTGATGTGGTCCAAGTGGGCTCCTGGTCAAAGATAGCTTCCTGGGTGGTTCACTCAACTAGGTGTCACCAAGACCATCTTAAGTGAGCTCGATTTACCCAAAAAGTCACACTGACTAATTTGGGAGTATCTTGGCTTTACTTTACCCCCTTCAAGCACAATGGGAAATAAATGCGTCCATTGTGTACTCTCACTGGGGTCGCCATACAGACAACTTGTGACGCTAAATCTCACAAATGGTAGTACTAGTCAAGTAGGTTGTGTGGAGCACTTCCCATTTTGTCCACAAGGTTCCCTCTTGTGTGGACTACTTTGGGGTTCCTAGGACCACCCCCATTGTTGTTCTTTAAGGATTATGCCAAAGGGGTTATGTCCTAGTTTTAAGTGGATAGGATGTACCCTTATCCGAACCTACAAATATAGTGTGTTGATTGTGGTGTGTTTTTTTATCTTTTTAATTGGATGTGGTTTGCTTGAACACCTTTTGGCAACTTGCATGAAAATTGTATTAGTAGTTTAATTTTGTTTCAACACCACCTTTTCTTTGACAAGCATTTTTGGTCTGCACAACGGATTAGTAATTTTTCAAAAACACAAAAGAAGATAAAACATCATTTCTGATTCTCAAGATCATCCTAGGATGCAAGATAAGAGCATACATGATGTAGAATCCAACCATGAAATCAAAAATGGAAAAAAATAGTTCAAATGAAATATTTGTTCATTTTAACCAACTTTGACATTCATTCTTTTAAGAACAAGCATTTTTCAAAACAAAAAGAGACATAGAAATCATTTCGATTCCCAAGATCACCTAAAAGGTGAGGCGAAAGAGCATACATGACTCTAATATCATGATTAAACATGCAATGTTCATTACCCTTTTAAATAATTCAAATCACCATCAAAAATGTAAAAACACCCTACAAAACATAAGTTATATTCAAAATAAAACTTGCAAGGTGTTAGAACATCAAAGACCAAATTTTCCAAAGCATTTAGACATGTTAGAAATGAGTAGTTTACTAAAAATGAAAACCTTAAATTTTTGGTAACTCAAAACCCAAATTTATGTTTCCATTGTGTATTTCTCTTCAATACCTTTCCAACGCAACAAAAATGGAGTCATTTCGAGTTTAGGAGCAAAAGTTATGGCCTTCGGAAGATTGCTAATGATGTCTACGCTAGGATTTGTGTGTCTGCGTCTCTGCTAAAAAATGATAGTTTTGAAGGTGTGTGCGCCTGGTTTAAGGTGCTGCGTGTGGTTTTGGGTGCCTGTGCTAGGATTTGTGTACCTTTGCCACCCTGTGTAAAAACACAGTGAGAGTTATGCCTGCACGCACAAAATGATGTGTGCGCTCCCTTTCCTGGGTGATGTCAAAAATACATCATTTTAACATAAAAAACTTCAAAAAGGTCAAATTTTTGATATGTTAGCTCAAAATTGACAACAACCCATCAAAATTAAAGCTCTATATGAGATCCTACACATGTAATATTAGCAAAATCATAAGAAATTTAACATTATTTCACACATGTAATATTAGCAAAAGACACCAAAAAGCTCAAAACACTCCAAATTTTAGTATGTTAGCTTGAAATTGACAACAACCCATTAGAATTAAAGCTCTAAATGAGATCCTACACATGTAATATTAGCAAAATCCTAAGAAATTGAACATTATTTTCCATATGTGTATATCAAGGGTTAGCCAAAAACTTGAAATAACAATAAAATTTGAGCTAGAATGTTAAGGGACTAAGGACCCATCCCACCGGGCGTGCCATATGTATGCATGAATTTGTTAGCTAAGTCAAGAGGATTAGAACTAACACCTAGTAGTCCTACAACAAAGCTAAATCAATATCAATACATCATCATGCTAAGAGCTAAACAAGTAATAAACATCAATACTATGCATTAGAATCTTGAAAATAAACCTCAAGCTAACATACTAACATTTATTGCTCTACTCTTTAGAAAGCTAAATCAATAAACTAGACCTATGTAGATATTTTAGCTATCAAAAGGAGATAGTGGTTGCTTGATCCAAGATGATCAAAGATGGAGGTTCATCAAGCCATGGCTTATTAGGCCTTTCTTGATTAACTCCATTTTTCTTCACAACACTAACTTGATTGTTTGAATGCAAAAGGATGATGCTTAGCTCCACTCTAATGGAGGAATGCTCAAAGATGGTAAAATGGCTATAGTGTATTACTATATGCTCACTTTTGTTTATCAAGGAGTATGTGTAATTGTAAATGTAGGAGAATGGCTCCTTATATAGCCCAATGGATAAAAGAATCTCTCGCATCCCTATACATGTGGGATAAATGGAGAGGTTGAATTAGTTGTGGATAAGGAAGGTTTTGAAAGGGTTGAGTCAGTCTTAGGAGAGTTTAGTTTGTCCTTTAGTAACCCATGGGGATTGAGGAGATTTATTAATTAATCAAAGTGATTAATTAATAGGTGTGCAAGCTTATAGAAGATTTTTAGAGGAATAATTAGCATGATTTAGACTATGAGAGGGATTTAATCAAATAAATGATGATTTATTGATTTAATGGAAGAGGAAGCTAATTAATTAATAATAATTAATTAGTCTAGATAGAAAGGGGATTAATTAATGGAAGGTCGTTAATTGGTGTATTTGTTGGATAGAAGAGTTAATTAACTAGTGTAATGTAGCTAATTAACGGTGATAAAAGAGGAAGTGTGTTATATTGACGATATGTCGTCAATTTACGGGAAAGAGGATAATTAGTGCAATTTAAGTATTTAAATTTCTTGGGTTAAATTATAGGTGTCTACACTATCTATCAAAGCAACCTCTTTTAATCTTTTCTCGGATTAAATTTACATATTATTCCATTTTAGAAAGCATCTCATGCCCAATTACTTCTCTATCCTCAATGTTATCCCAACAGATAGGTTTCCTACACCTTTTCCCATAAAAGCCTCGAAAGGTGTCATTTTAGAGAAGAATGGTAAGTGTTATTGTATTAATAATCAACCAAAGGAATAGGTCAAGAAAGGTTATTACGTTAGGTTTTCTTTTCATTCAAGAAGGTAACCACCAAACCCAACCTTAGTATGGCGGAGTTTTTAGATACCCATTTGTGTGGAATATGTGATATTACACACCATGTAGATAGAAAACAAGGCTCATTCTCCTGTAAGTAGGCCTATGAGTCAATGTTTTTAAACAAGATGATATTAGTAAATAAATGGGAAGGTTATCTAGAAAAATTCACTCCCTAGAAAGTCCAAGACATTCCTTAGTGGTTATCAACTTGATAAAAAACAATTAAGCTTTTATTGATATTAAGATTATAATACAATGTGATGAAATGAAAACATGACAAGATAAAATCCCTTATTTAAATGGATATACTTATAGATACTAGTGACATGACCTAGATCCAAAAGATCGACTCTTGGTAGAATATAGGTTCTTAGACACATTAGATCCTATAGAGTCAATTACTTCTTTCTCTTCTTTAGTGGTGTCAGAATCAGGAATAGAAATGTAGTCCTCCAGCAAAGAAATCAAAGGATTCCTCTGGGGTGTCAAAAGGTGAGAAAGTGTAGTGTTGATATTGGATATGTTGATGTGGCTGTGGGTGTTAAGTTCTGAAGCAATGCGGTAGTCTTCATCTGGGAGGTCTAGGCCACCTCATAGTTGTGATCGTATTGTATTAGATATTCATGGATCCTTATAGATTTTTTGTATGCATTCTAGAATGCTTTAGTAGCCTCTTGGATGTGCTTTGAGTTGTTGCGAAGATAACTTCAAGATGGTTGAAGGGTGTGTTCAAGACTGCGTAGAGCTCTAGGTCGTGAAGGAGTTCATATTGCTCCAATAGAGTGGATGTCAAACAACGGGAAGGAATCGACAATGGGGAAGTTATTACCATCTATTTCCATTTTAAATCACCAAATTGGAAATAATATTAGCAACAATAGAAAAATCAAAGAGATATGTTGAGTAAATTATGGAAAATATGTAAAAAATCACTATTACACGAGAATCGATAGTGATTAGGGAAATTCTAGCGATTCTTATTAATTTAACAATTTATTAAAACAAGGATGGAGAAACTATGATTTAAGATGAATTTAAGGCATTATATGACATAATAAACAAAAAGGTAGATATTACCTACAAAACCGTGATTAAAAATAAAAAGAAAGCGTTGATTACATTGAATAACGAAATGATTTGATTGAATGAGACAAAGGAGGATATTCTAACGATGAGAATGAGTGGTTTGACGACCAATATGATGAATCAAGAAGCGGCATGATGTTGGTGAAAAATAATGGAGGATGGATTAATCTTTGATACATTGGAAATGAGACAAAATCTACCCACAAAATCCTAAGGATGCCTCATGTCTAAAGGAGGTGCGAATGCACATTTATAGATCATTGGTGATCCGAGAAAATCACCGAGCGATTGCGGAAAATCCTAAGTTGGTTAGATGGGTGATTTTCCTACTTTTTGAACTAGATATGATGGATTTTGAAGTAGTTAGGATGGGGATCGGGTAATATTTTTTTTTTTTGGTTTAGATGAAGGGGTTAGCGTTTTTAGAAGATTTAGTTAGTGATTTTTAGAAGGTTAGTTTGTTAGTGATTTTTGGAAGTTAGTTTGTTAGTGATTTTTGGAAGGTAGTTTGTTAGTGATTTTTGGAAGGTAGTTAGCGAGGTGTCATAGTGAGGTGTGAGGGTGATAATTTATTTAATTAATTAAATAAATAAATAATTTAGACCTTAGGGATATGTGAGGGGTGTGTGAAATAAATTAATTAAAAGATGATCGAAATGGTGAAGTGTCACAAATGTGTCACTTTTAGTCATGAATGTGTCTGAGTCGGGGATGCAAATTTTTGGTGTCTACATTTTCCCCTTTTTGTCAGTGATTTTTGGCAAATCGTTAGACAAAAACAATAAAGAAGATTTGTGTTGATATGGGTGAGTTTACTTAGCGTAATATGACAAACACCCATGTGTTTTGTTTTAAAAGGATTTCCTCGATTGGACTTGGTTCAAGGAAAAGTGCAAGAGAGTCAATTGACAAGGTGGCCAAGGGGATTGACGCTTGTAGACATATGAACCTTACTAGCTAAAGTTGAGCGAGAAAACCAAGTGATGGAGGCCAAAGGGCTCATCTCCCATAGGCATATGGAAATTCCTGATGTTATGTTTATATTGTTTTGACAAAAGATCCTAAGGGCTAAAACCTTTATTAGAAGAATGCCACACTTGTGAAAAAGGTAAAGTAACATATGTTATTGGGAAATGTAGGCATGAAAGCCTAAAACAAGGGAATTGTTTTCATTTAGGCAAATCATTAGCGATTTCCTCAAACACTGATGATTGCATTGCATGGAAAATTGGGGGTATAAATACCCAAAATGTATTGTTTATTTGGCACATTTCCACCGTATATGAATAATGACCTATCAAAAGGTGACTTAGTGATAAAAACATGTTTAGAGGATGAAAGTATTGTCTAGATGGCTTCTTCGAGTTGAAAATGAAAGCCCTTGCTAGTAGAGGAAAGATTTTAACTTGTTTTGTTTTGTTTTTGTGTTTTTTTAAATAATTTTGGGGATTCAAATCCATAATGGGGCACACGGATGCCCTAGGTTGGATTTACAAGAATCTTTGGTGATTCCTTCAATCGCTAGCGATTGAGGTGAATCAATCAACAATTCACCTAAAATCAAAACAATTTGTGTTTTAAGTTAAAAATTATGCTTTTTGATAGATGTTTTGGAATTTGTGGAATGTTTAGGGTTGTATTATACCTATTTTGAATGTTAGGCTCATGCTATGAGGGTAAAATGTTTATTTTTCAAAATTCTTACAGTGTTATTAATGTTTATTTTTGTGTGTACTTTGTAGGTGGATGCTCAGTTGACCATTCGAGACCGTATCCCCTTGATGTTGGATGAGGTTAGAGAGGACTTATCTAATGATGATTGGGAACACTTAGAGGTTGTGGGATTTGGTGGGATGAGATTTTACTAGGAGAGTACATAGATGTTGCAACTTGATTTTGGCTTTGATAGAGAGGTGGAATCCTTCCACCAATACTTTTTGGCTACCCACAAGAGAGATGAGCATCACTCTCGAGGATGTTCATTGGATTACTAGACTCTTTGGTTAAGAGGGGATGTTGTTTATAGTATTTTGGATGCGAGAGAGAGAAGATACAATGTGGTTATCAGAAGGGCGAGGCTCATGGTGTTAGATACTCGTCGGATCCTTTGATTACCAGGACTTATATGATACCGGGAGAGATGGTTGTCTGTGGATGACCATGATGATGATGTGGATCTCATGTTTTTCACTGCTATATTCAGGAGGTGGGTGGTTCCCATGGATGATGGATAGGGTAGTTGCAAAGATGATGGATCATGATACAGTCTCTTTTGAGTGGGCTCTTACCTGAAAAGCACATACATATAGAGAGTTGTGGGCTTGGACTGTGCTACAAAAATTATGGGATAGACTTTGGATTCTTATTATAGTGTTGGGCACATGAGCACATTGTTATTTCTCATCTATTGGGAGTTCCTAGTGTTATTGAGGTGAGGCATCCAAGATTTATCGTGGTGGAGCGAGTTTAGGTTGGGCCGGGAAGGCCAAGGGGAATATTTATTACAGAGGCCGCCTCAAAGACCACATATTTATTAGTGATAGTGAAATGAGCATGGGGCACCCACCTCAAAGACCATTGAGAGGAGGTGATGGTGGGGGAGGATCAATGGTGGTGGTCATGTAGTGGGAGGCACTCCTGATCCTAGTTTGATGGAATTTACCATATGATTGTATATAGGCTCATGGAAGCCCATTTTCTTTATGTATGATGTCATTTTTATTATATGGACATTTGTGTAGTGGATTTTGATATATATATGATGGTGATGATTTCTATACTTGTGTTGATAGGCTCATGAAAGCCCTTGAGGTTATATGTAGTTATTTACATTCAGGATTTTATATATAGTGATGATGATGATGTGGTCTTTGTATTTGGTTTTGATATGTGCATGTTGTATGTTATATGTGTTGGATATATTGGTACCTATAAATGTTTATGTGATTAAATAATTTTTTTTTGGAAAGAATGCCCCACTAAATTTTAATATGTATAATTGGTTTTGATAACGCTTGTACTTGTAGCCTTCCAAAATGTTAAAATAGGACCGTCACTAGACAAGTTTAGGTAAAATCAAAATGGATTCAAATAAATATGTCTTTTCTATGATAAAAGAGAAAAGGAGGCCCTATGGATGCATGCCATTATAAGGGAAAACAATTCTCCTTTTCAATGGGTTTATAGGGAATCAATGCCCCAACTTTTATGATATTTTGAAGCAAACTGATCAATGCGGGAAGTTTTCTTTATGATGGGAAAGTTGATCAATGCAGAAGCTTTCTTAGATGATTTGCATTTTGAAAGGTTGATCGATGCGGGAAGCCTTATATATGAGTAGCCATCCTTGAGGGTATGGTCTAAATTTTTGATGACTTTGCTTTGAATGGCCATCCTTTGTGGGATCGGTCCATGATTTAGATAGCTAGTTGTCTTTTGGGGATCAATCTAGTTTCTTGATAATTTGCATTTTGTGAATAAATGTCCTTCGAGGGATCAATCTATTATTATTTTTAGCATTGAATGGATTTATTTCATTTTGTTAAGATGAGGGTAGAGAACCCTAACAAACCATTTTAGAGGAGGGGATAAATGCACATGTGACCTACATCCACATGCCCCATGCCCAATGTTTGTGATGTTGATGGATATGTGTAGTGACTTTTAGGAATTAGGTATAATGACAGAATGAATAGGATTTGAATAAAAATGATGTCATAACGGTCAATTACTTAACAATAGAAAGGCCAAAAGTGCAAAGAATTTAAGGGTTCCACTTCAAGTTCTCGATCAAGAGAAGCGAGGTGATATGCTCGACTCATATTTGTGAGTGACAACATAAGGGACAATCCAATTGGAGGAAAAATTTCCATGTTTACTCTACTCTAATGTAGTCACATTCTGATTTTCGTTACGTATGAGATCACCAAGTGTAAAATATATTTCTTTAACATGTTTTTTATACGCCCTAATAATGCGTTGTTGATAAACCTTGGTGATGTTCAAGAGCTATTAAACATTTTTCATCTAACAATTCTAATTGTGCTAAACTATCATGGCAATATTCTTTATCGGGGATGAAATCCTTAAGAGATACGCATAGTGATGGAATTTGAATTTTGAGAGGCACAATGGCTTCAGAGCCATAAATGAGTGAGTATGGTGTTGCACCGCTAGGTGTGTGAATGCTGGTTCGATAAGACCTAGAGAGTGAATGGGATTTGAGTGTGCTAGTTTCTACTTGCATCATTTACATTTTTCATGAGGATTTTGTTAAGTGTTTTGTTAGAGGCCTCTACTTGTTTGTTTTCTTGAGGGTAGTATGGTGAAGAAAATCTAAGTTTGATGTTGAATGTATCACAAAGCTTTTTGACTTCTTTGTTTTTAAAAGACTTCCCATTATCTGTGATAAGCTTATGTGGGATGCCAAAGCGACATATAATGTTTTGATATATGAAATTAATGATGGGTCCAAATTTTGTTGAGGTCAAAGGAATTTCTTCAACCCACTTAGTGAAGTATTCAATTGTAGTGATGATTGAATGATGTTGTTGAGATGATTTTGGATTGATTGAGCCAATGAGGTCTAATCCCCATTGAGAGAAAGGCCACAAGTCTCGTGTGGGTTATAGCACTTGACTCGAGAATATGAATAAGATTAGAATGAAGTTGAAATTTAACGCATTTTTTCATGTATGTACAATAATCCTTGGTGAGTAGGTAAAGTAATACCTAGCTTTGTATAATGCGTCTAGCGATGGACTTACCATTAAAGTGACCACCACATATGCCATCATGCACCTCTTGAATTTCTCTAGTTGACTCATGTGTTTTAAGACATCATAGTAGTATGTTGTCAAAAATGTGTTTATAGAGAATACCACCTATGATGACGAAGTGGGTGGTGCATTGGAGAAATGATCGTTTAGTGGATTGTGATAGATTTGATGGGATTTTGCATTCAAGGTAATCATATATTTGTGAGTACCAAAGATTAGGTGAGCTTTCGTCAATGACATTAATGGATGGTAGCTCATTTTGATATGAAGGATGATCCAAACGTTAACTAAATACTGAAATCTTAGTGTTATCCTTTGATTTTCTATTTCAAAAGGGATGAGAGAGCTGAGAGATGTCATGGTGTCTGCAAATCTATTAGAAGATCGTGGAATAGCTTGAATGGTGTAATGGTCGAATGCACTAAGGAGAAAATCAACAATGACCTTGTACTTCTGAAGGACCTCATTTTTACATTGATATTCTCCTTTGACTTGACTAATGAAAAGTTATGAATCTCGTAGATTTCTAGATCATGGACACCTAGGAGAATAGTGGTAGTAAGGCCCATTATTAAGGCTTCATATTCTTCCATATTATTAGTGCATTGAAGTTGAGTTTGAATGATAATGGAATGGGAATGTTCCAGGGTGGTACAATAATGACACTAGCCCCTCCACCTTCTTAACATTTAGTGTTGTCAAAGAAGAGGGTCATTTTGATGGGGGTGAAGTCGATTCATAGTTATCAGATTCATTAATGTTATTGATGGATTCATTAGGAAAGTATTCATGAGGTGGTTGATCATCGGAAGAGGTGCTTCAACGAGTTGATCAAAAATGGCCTGACCTTTAATGGAATTTTGTGGTATAATTTCAAGATCAAATTCAGTCATTAACATAAACCATTGAGTTATATGATCATTATGATATGGTTTAGCGTGCATAGCTTTAAGTGGATTAAAACTAGTGACAACGTACGTTTTGTGGTTGAGGAGATAATGTTAGAGTTTTGAAGTAGTGAAGTATAACACACAACACAATTTTTGGCTTCATATTATCGTGTTTCATATTCATGAAGTGTGACTAATGTAGTACATGGCTTGCTCATGACCTTGATCATCATGGTGGGAAAACATGGCTCCTAAGGCATGTTTTGAGGTAGAGATGTAGAGATAAAATGGCTCCCCTTCATGAGGTGGTGTAAGTACAGGGGGTGATAATAAATATTATTTGATTTCATCAAAGGCTTTCTAGTATTCAAAATCCCAATGAAACACTATGTCCTTGTGGAGAATATGGTAAAATGGTTGATAGTGTTCGGAGAGCTGTGATATGAAATGTCGGATAGATTGTAGTTTTCCTTACAGACTATGTAGTTGTTTGAGATTAGAAGGTGGAGGCATATCAATGATTTCCCTAAATTTTGCGGGATTGAATTCAATTCCATGAAGAGATATGATAAATCCCAAAAATTTTCTAGTGAGAACACCAAAAACACACTTTGTAGGATTTAGTGAAGACAAAATTGAATAAGATGAGGTGAAGATTGATTCAAGGACACTAAGATGATATTTTTCATGATTTAGACTTCCCAAGAAGGTCATCAACGTAATCTTCCACAATTTTTGGATAAGATCATGGAAAATGTAGGTCATTACGTGTTGATATGTTGCCCCAACATTTTTGAGACCAAATGGCATGACATGGTAGCAAAAGGTCCCCCAAGGGTGATAAAAGTGGTTTTATGTTGATCGTCGGGGGTGATAAGAATCTTATTATAACCAGAAAAACCATCCATAAGGAGAGAAAGTTTATGGCTAGTTGTGAGATTGACAAGCTGGTCTATGTTCTAGAGAGGGAAATCATCCTTTGGATAAGCAAGATTGAGATCCCTGAAATCGAATCTTTGCTGAGGTTTTATTTATGGGATGATATTGGAGACCCATTGTGGATAGTCAATGGGTATGATGAAATTGGTAGATAAAATATGTTGCAACTCTTCCTTGACAAGGAGAGCTATACGTGGGTGCATTTTATAGAGTTTTTGTTTGACAGGTTTAGCGTTAGGGTATGTGACTATGTTGTGTAGAACAATGTTGGGATCAATCTTGAGCATATCACTATATGACCAAGAAAAGGATTGGTGATATTTTGTTAAGAATGAGGTAAAATCATTCAATTCTTGTGGATCAAGTGATTTAACAACCTTAACTATATGAGGATCTTGGAGTGTTCCTATGTTTACGTCGATGGTAGATTCGTTAAGAAGAGTGGGTGTTTCAAACGGTAAGGAATTATGAAGATAACGATCCTCAGCTCCCATGTGAGATAGGATATCCTGGTCGTTTTGACATTGAAGGATATCTATGGTAGGTAAATCTTCCTCAACCATTTCTAGATGAACAAGAGGTAGTTTTTTAATGGAGTGACCATATTGATAAGTGAGTGGTCCTAGCGATACAATACTAATTAAAAAAGTTAGGTGGGATGGGTACAGTGTCATCCATGTTCATGGGGTTTTCAAGGTTCGTTGAAAATGCCAATTATAGTTTAGATATGGTCTAGGATGTAGCAAGTTCAGATGTAGTGGCTTCATACATGTCAGAGGTGGAGATATTATAACCTACCCCACTTTTCTCACGAGCTTTGAGGGTACATAGGATAGGTTGATCATGAATGCCTTGTTCATAACGTCTGAGGCCAAAACCTTTCCAAATGCAGTGATGGAGATACATACGGGAAATTTTGGGTTGTCAAGGGGTTTAAATTTTAACATAAATGGGATGGCATGATGTGGCTTAAAGAATGAGATGATGGATTCCATAATCCATCATAAACTATGTTATTTTGAGATAGGTTGGTTTGTAGGAGATAACATCTCCGAAATTGGGGTCGTACATGGGTTGTTTGTCAGGGGACCGTATCGTTTTAGGTGAAGGGATGGAATTTAGCATGAGGAGGCAATAATCCCATAAGGTAAGACACTTTATGGCCTCAATGATAGAGAAATCATCAAGTAATTTAGAAGAAGATATCGGTGTGCTAGTAGAGGCTTGATCAGATGAATTAGATGAATATTTAGGTACAAGTACATCATTTGGGTGGTACATCATGTAACAATCAACAAATGGATTTGGAT
Source organism: Taxus wallichiana var. yunnanensis (assembly GCA_018340775.1). NCBI lineage: Eukaryota > Viridiplantae > Streptophyta > Pinopsida > Cupressales > Taxaceae > Taxus > Taxus wallichiana. The sequence continues at coordinate 623,673,641 of CM031243.1, read as the reverse complement.
CGGTAGGGATAATATAAGTCTTACCTTCATGTTCATATTTAATACAATGATGGAGAGTGGAAGGAACACATCGCATGGTGCATATCCAAGGGCATCCTAACAACATATTGTATTGGAAATCTCCTTATATAATGTAGAAGAGTTTAGGTAAAGTCTTGACATTGACTTTAAGTGGTAGAATAACGGTACCTAATGTGGGTGCGATAGTGTCATTAAAGGATCGTAACAGGACTGGGGGTTTGAGTGATGACCGTGTTGGACATTTAAGTTGGTAAAAAGTGAGATACTATATGATATTAATGGTTGCACCACTATCGATCATGACCCTCTTAATAGAGATATCATTGATCTAAGTGGTAATGAAGAGTGGTAAGTCGTGATCCTCCGATCTAAGCAAAGGAATTTCAGATGGCTCGAATGATATTGAGGTGGATGCTTTCAGAGCACCCAAAAAGTTTATGAATGGGGTTGGGTCATTGGTTGGTACAGTAATGGATTAGAGAGCTTCAATCATGGCCTACTTATGACTAGGAGATGTTTGGACAATCTCATAAAGCAACATCTAGATGGGAGATTGGTGTAATTGTTTAACAATGACCTTTTGTATCACAGTCGAAGGTGGTGTTGTTGTTTGTATAGAAATTTTGGCTCTCGATGATGATGTTTGATTAGACTCTTTGGGAGGTAAGGAAATGGATACCTTTAGTCGGGTTTAGTGGAGTTGATAAGCGAAGGGGCGGAGGTATGGTGGCGTAATCCTACTTTTCAAAGGCTCATATGATTTGTTTCCCTAACTTTGTGAGTGAGTAGTGACATGGATGACATCAACTTGGCGAATCAATGTCTCGGGGATGGACTCTTCGGTGACGTTGATGTTTATATCAATGTGATGTTTGATTGAGGAGAAAGAAGGAACTAACTACCAATCTTCAAAAGTTTACGATGAAGCTTTACACTCCTATATGGATTGGCCTTGCATTCTATGGTAATTGCAGAAGGCACTAAAGTCATACTAGAATGGTTTCCATCCACGATGATCTGATGGTTTGGGAGATGGTAATTTTATTAGTGACTCCTGTAATAATTTATCAAAAAGATGGACTAACTTCCTTAGGATTGAACATAGCCAAAGATTCATTTTTCTTAGGAGTAGGTGATGCGGGTTGTTTGAAATAGATTATTTACCTAGTAGTTGTGGAGGATTTCTAGTTGTGATAGGTGTAGAATTAGGATTTTGTACAACTGATGACCATGAGAGTAACATGATTGCACAAGAGATAAGGAGAAAGAATCAAATGTGGATGCCCATTATGGGATGATAGATGTTGAGTATAGACTCATGGTTGGGGATTGATGCATGGGTTTTTCCCATGTAATATTGGGGTGATTAACCGGTAGGATGAGATAAGGGTCATGTAGGAGGTCTCGATCTGGAAGGATATGATTTCAAATAATTTTTTGTTCGGGGGTCTCATAGGTCTTGGTTTTGACATGACAAGAGGATCTCCAAAAGTAGGTATGATTTTTGGATGAAATGTTAGATGGAAAGATGGAGGGCCACGGAAATGATAGGTCTCATCATAATAAGGAATTATAAAGACCTGAACTATGCCCTACTTGTTAGGTCCTTTCAAAACTTTAGATGAACTAGGTGTATTTGTCAAGGTTGAAACTAATGAAGAGGGAGAAGTTTGGATGGTGTGGTCTAAATGATTAGTATATTTCAGATTATTTTTTTGTGGGTTGAGAATGACTACAACCCTTGGTGACTTAGGTGGAGGTGGTTGCACTAAGAATGTTTCAAGTGGTATCATGGTTATATTTGCAAACTTAGGTGGTGGTGTTGGTGGAGTTGTGTTGGAGGGTAGGAGTATGGGTTTGGTAATAGTATGTGGCAAAGATGTGGGAATGTTCTTAGTAGTGAGCATTGGTTTGGAAATTTCAAGCTCATGGATTCTAGTGTGGATTCAACGGGTGTTAACTTGGTAGGTGTTAAAGACACATGAAGGATTTGAACAAATATTTCATCAAGGGAAAAATTTGTACTCATGGTTTTAGGCTCATTGGGTAGTGATGTCGATTATGCGGGTCTTATTTTGTTAAGTGATAAGAAAGACAAGAAAGACTGACTCAATTGTAGTTCTTTGTAGTAATGGTGTGAATTGTATTCATTTGTGGTTTCTCGGAAGAAGAAGGGTGATTTGGAAAAGGTTTTTTAAATATGTCCAAACTTTAATTAGGAGGTGTGTTTGGATTTTATAAGTGAAGGTCACCTTTTTCAATCAAGTCCTAAAGTACATTGTGAAATGTGCGACACCTTTCAATGTCATGACCATTGACCCTATGGTATTTACAATAATCATTATCTTGATACCAAATGGGTTTGGAAACTGATATATCAATGGGTCGAATGGGGAAGTGATATCATGTTAGAGGCAAGAAATTTATCAAAAACTGCACCATAATATTTTTCTATGGGTGTATAGTTGCATTGCTAATGGATGTGTTCAGTGGTAGGATTTTCTTTAGGAGCTGATTTGACTACGACTGTGTTGGTGGCTGATTTAGACTTATCTAAGTTGGGTACTGACTTGGATGGGAATTCTACTTTTTGTTTTTAGGATGAAGCTTTACCATCCATCTTCTAGGGCTCACAACTCTAATTTACGGGCCATGGTAAAGGCCTCATCAAAAGTTTGGAAGGTTTGAATTTGTAAAGTGGATGAGATATGTTTGGCACAAGCGCGAAAAAATATCTCGATTAGCTCTAGTTATGGTAGCGTGAAGGATAATTGATTGGTAGTGGCTCTCAATGGGAAAAAAACTAGCAATGGATTCCTCTTGATTGTCTAAATGTATACTGAGATCATTGATGGTAATTTTATAGGCTATGTTTATGGATAAGTGGTCTAAGAATAGTTATACAAATTGTGCAAAAGAAAATAGTGAGTGGTGTGGGATGTTGTTGTACCGGTATAAAGAAAGGCCGAGAAAGGGACATGGGAAAGGTCCTCAACATGAGGTCCTGATCATGAGATATTAGATAACATGCATGATAGAAGGCATAGATGTGTTTTTGGGGATATTCTTTTCTATAAAACTTAGTAAGTTTAGGAAGTTCCTAGTGAGGTGGATATGGTTTATACGATACAGAAGGATGGATGGGCTCATTGAAAATTTGATCATAGGGGGAACATTCTTGGATGTTGTGAAAGCGGATTCCAAACTAGATTGTAACTCAATAGATCCTGAAGGGGTCAATTTGTGTTAATTTTTGTAGGGATGAGTTAGGTTGATACAAAGACTAATTGGGTTATGAGTATGCTTGATACTATTTTGGGATGTTTTTTTAATAGGAGGTGTTCTGTTGAGGGATGTTCTATTGATATGGAACATTATGTTGATAAGGGTTGTTCTGTTGTAGGACATGGTATTGAGGAATGTTTTGTTGAGGTAGGTACTATTGAGGTATGTGTTGTTGATATGGGACATTTTGGGGGGATGTTTTGATAGTAAGGGATGTTGTGTTGTGGGGTGTTTTGATGGGATGAGGAGCCTTGCTGCGAAGCGGAGGCTGTGAGGTTTGAACATACTGATACTGCAATGGCATTGATGGATGCATAAGAGGTAGTGAATGTGTAGGTGTTTGTTGGAAAGGTATGGCGAAGTGACAAAGGATGGTGCCTTCTGTGGTACACTTTGTTGTGAGATGATGTATTGTGGGATGTTTTGTTGAGATAAGGTTTGTGGTGTAGAGATCAATGGTTGTGAAGATTGTGGCATGTATTGTGAGACGGGTATGTACTAGCAATAACACTAGTGTTAACTAATAGTGTCATTGTGGGGATGGACATAGTGATGTTCTGGATGGGAGTTATAACTTGTTGGGAAGGAATAACTATAGAAAGAGCAACGAAACTCGAAGGAGGTGTCGGTACCTATGAGGATGTTGGAGGAGTTGACAAGGAATCGAAATACTACTTAGAGGTGTGAATCATATAGGACTCAATGAGGACGTGGATTGCTTGACAGAGATGTGTTTTGTGATGAGATCATGTGAAGATCACGAGATAAGAGCTAAGGAGACATCAAGTGTTTCAGAGTGACTAGTGAATAATTGTTCATTGGATGTTTTGAAAGGATTAGTAGAGCTTGTAGAAATCTGGGGTTGACTATTGTTTAGTGTTTGAGTTGATTTGAAGTGTGGGGATATAATTGTTGGACAACAGGGTCTTGATTTTGATCAATGAGTTGTGCAATGGAAGATGAAGGGTTGTAAGTGTATGGAGTGGATTGGGGTGTGAATGGTTGCATTTGAACATTTCTTGCTGCTAAGTAGGCATTAAGTGCAATGGGATTGAGTCTAACATTTCTTCAAAGATAGGGTCTCCCCTATTGTAAAAGGAGGTTCAGATGAGTGTCCTAATTCTGGCGTATAAAGAATTTGTCCATGATATTGGTGTGGGGAATGGAAGGATAGTTGTCCTACTTCATGACTATAAAGGGTCTTTGATTTAGTCCAAGTTTGTGTGTTAGAAAAGGGATTGGTTGTTTCTGTTTGATAGAGCAATGCTTGTGGTTGTGTTGGTGAGGAAAAGGGCATAGTAAGTGGTGTAGTATGAAGTGGGACCTATTATTGAGGTGTGAATGCTGAGGTAGACATGCCTTCTAGAAGGTTGAGTGTGTTCTTGTTTTCTTATAAGTACCATGATAGGAAAACACACACAAATGAACCTAGAAAATGGAAAACAACTAGATGAGTTGTTTTACAAACAACAAACAAGAACAAGCAAAGTGTTGTTTTGTATTTATCTTGATTAATTATGAAAAGTGAAATGTGTAAGATGGCTAATAAGGGTTCTAAGAAATGGCCATCTATGGCTAGTCTCAGGTATGTTTAAGGGTGGAGTCCTTGATATACCTGAAGGTACGTGAGGCCCAACTTTCTACTGCTGTTGTCGATCTTGGCATGATATTGGGGCCTACCCCTCACGTCACGATCTCACTGCGATAAGGAGTCAGTCTTGAGATAAAATATACCAATAGGAAGATGTTTATACTCGGCCAGAACACTGATTTGGTTTCCCTGTTGGGTGATGAAATCCCAATCAATTTCACCTAGGTGGGAAATGTTTGAATGTGTTTTAGATTAATGAGTGGTTTGGTTGTGTGTGAGGGAAGATAAGTGAATGTGACGAATTAAGTCCCCTATTTAATACTAGATGATCAACAAGTATGCAATGGTTCATTTTAAAGTCCCAAAATGAAATGTTTGATTTCAATGAGGACAAGTGAACAAAGATGCAAAGTGGAAAGTAAAAAATGGTTTTCAAAACTTACCATGAGAGCATTTTTATTTCATTTTTTATTCTTTCCAAATTTTAGCAATTTTTGGAGCATGTGCTTAGAAAATCTAGAATGTATAATTCTAGAGGAGAAATATCCTATAATCAGATTAGAAGAAACAACAAATAGACTGCTGATTGATTATGAAATGATAAAAAAAGTAGTACAGGGAATCGCGGGTGATTGGGATAATTGCATGCGATTAGCGTTAGTGAAAACGGTGATAAAATTAATGATAGAATGAAGCAATTAAAAAGGGACAAGTGGTCCCACTAGGTGTGCCAAAATGTTGAGCATGGTTCTTACCTTATGTTTTCTTATCATTCAATAAGGTAATCACCTAACTCAACCTCAATATGGCGAGGTTTCTAAGATACCTGCAATGTGGACTATGTGATATTGTGCACCGTGTAGATAGAAAACAAGGCTCATTTTCTGCAAGTAAGACTACAAGTCAAATCATTTAAACAAGATGATATTAGTAAATAAATGGGTAGGTTATCTGGAAAAATCCAGTCCCCAGAAATCCTAATGAATTTCCTTGGCGTATCAACCTACTCAAAAACAATTAAGATTTTATTGATATTAAGATTGTGATACAATGTGATGAAATGAAAACATGACAAGATAACATCACTTATTTAGATGGATATACATATAGATACTAATGACATGACCTAGATCCACAAATCCGAATCTTGGTTAGGATATAGGTTCTTAGACACATTAGATCCTACAAAGTCAATTACTTCTTTCTCTTCTCTAGTGGTGTTAGAATTGGGAATAGAAATGTAGTCCTCTGTAAAGAAATCAAAGGATTCCTGTAGGGTGTCAAAAATGTGAGAAAGTGTAGTTTTAGTACTGGATATGTTGATGTGGTTGTGGGTGTTAAGTTCTGAAGCAATGCGGTAGTCTTCGTTTGGGAGGTCTAGGTCGGCCTCGTAGTTGTGCTCCTATTGTAGACACTTAAAATTGGTTACCCAATTTAGTGTCCCACAGGTTCGCTTATCCTCTTAGGTAACCCAGGGCACCTTTATATCACCACTTCTCCCTTAGGGTATTAATTAAGTATCTAATTAAAACACCTATCCTAAGTTTATTTCACTCCATTATATTTCACTCATGTATAATTAAATATTAACTATTTAATTATACCTTTTACATTTATTTTCCAACTACTTATTCACCCCATATCACTTCCCAACCTCCTGTGCTATTATTATCCATCTATCCCACCTATTTCTCCTCTCCTGGAACCATGCAGTGGGATTCTTCCCATATTTGAGTGGGAGGGATATGTTTATTATCCCCACAACTCATTTCTTTGCCTCTTTGGGAAGTCTGTTCCCTGATCGGTGCCGACGGACTTTTCGGTCAATGCCTATTTTTGAATGATGACAATTTTATCTCGGTCGGCACCGATTATAAATTTACGACTGAGATCCTCTCTAGTTAGATTCAGAAGAGCTGGTTGCCTAGAGATTACTTTTTCTAAGTGATTAAAGAGATTATCAGAGAAAGAGAGTGAGTTTTGTGTAGTTTAATCCGAGAGGTCTCTTGTTTCTCTTTCCACATGTCTATAGCTCTTGCACGTCTCCCACAGCTCTCCCGGTCATCATCAATCATCAATCAAGAATTTTTAGGTATTCCCCTTTGTGGATTTCTGTAATTTCCTTTCGGTCAATGCCGACCTAGTAAGCAGTCGAATCAATTAGTATTCTATCGATGCGGTTTATCCAAATCGGTATTGATCGGTTCTTTCTTGGTTTCTAAGGTTAGAATCCATCAATTCCTACCTTGGATCCCCTTTTTTGTCTTCAATCTCTACTTTCTAATCAATCTTCAGTAATCTGGTCTTACGTTTAATCCATTTTAGCTTAGCTTGCTTTCTTCTTTTACTCTCTGGCCTTTTGTCTGCCTATGTGTCCAATCAACGCCGATCACTATCTAATCGACGCCGACCCAAACAATCAACACCGATCATTGTTTGATCGACACCAATTCAAATAATCGATGCCAATCATCGTCACGATCGATGCCGCCGGTCTGAGAAAGGTACATAATTTAGGTAACACAATTTCAGTTTTGTTTTTATAGTTTCTGCTTTCTTTCAGTTTCTACTATGGTTTTTACATTTGTATCTGTTGTTTTTAATCAAAAAACCTAAATATTTATTTACATCTTTCATCATGTATGTCTTTACTCTTGATTGAAAACATGAACTGACATCCGCTGAGGAAGCTCATTGCTTCCCAGACCTACTTTCTAGGTAGTTCACCCATATATCGTCTAACGTCATCTTTTTCTACCAAGGATTTGTGCATCATAGGTTTCTTGGATCTACTTTGCAAGATTGCTCATGTGCGCCCGTCTTGTCTCCATCGGCATTCTTTCCATTTACGTCTTCGGATCTTATCCAATCTATCAGGTATCGATTTCATTTGAGTTTTTCATGGTTTTTGTGTTTAGTTTTGTGCATTAAATTGGGTAGGGTAACAAGCACAAAAATTCTTGATCTACATTCGGGACACCCGGTGGGGTGACCAAAGTCCCTTATTGGTAAGTTCATTTCTTTTCCATTTTTGAGCTTTTGTTCTTTTTCTTCTTGATTTTCATCCTTAAGCATTTCCTTTCTTCATTTTGGTCTTGTTTCTTTTGTTTATAATTTGCAAAGTCAAAATTATTTCTTTTTGCATATCTAGTTTCCCATTTCTATTTCTAAAATTAGTAAATTCTTTCATTTGATTTCAAAGTCTACACTTTTGATTTATCTCTTTGTGCAAAATTGTCATTTTCTTGAAAGTTTTCTAGTTTCTTAAATAGAAATTTCTCTTCTACTAGTATCTAGTTATCTGGATATATCTTTTGGATTTGTTTGCGTGTTTGCTTAACCTTGTCTTGCGAGTGATTTGCTTGTTCATGGGATTGTTCGAGGGGAAGAGCTCAACAACATGCTTTTTGAAGTCCACACACCTTGGAGAGCTAAATCTATAGGTATTTCTCTTTTGCGGTGTTTTCTCTTTTTAAGAACTTAAAAAGAACTTGTTTGTTTGTTTTTATCACACTCAAACACTTCGGTTTGGTCCTTAAAATGAATTAATCACATTGGGAAAGAACTTGTTTGACTTTTCTTCATTGAAATCAAACACTTCGGTTTTAGTGCTTAAAAAGAACTTTTTCTTTTCATTTCTGTTATATGTTCTTCATCTAGTTTTCTAAATAGGTTGGAAAATTGATCAAAATTGGTAGTGACACTATTTGATTCTTATTTTTCACCCTTGCACATAAAGCCAAAATCACTAGGTATAAAGCATTTAAACAAAAACTCCTTCCCTGGCCTCGCCTACTTGGAAGTGACATCCAAGAGGAAGAGCCTACACACGGTACTCGGGTCGCGCTATAAATTCATGAAGTTCTGGTATATATTGGCAAAGCACCTGAACTCCCTTATCGCAATGGTGTGTGAAGTGCGGGGTAGGCCCCTATATCAAGCCATGTACCAGTCTTTTATTGAAGTGCCTTGGGACTCCTCACCAAAACATTCCCCAAACCATCCTTAGTTTGGCCAATTGAGTAGTCCCCATTCTAAAAATCCTTCCCTAACATTTTCTTTCTTAAAAAGCATGAAAATTTAAAAGAGATAATCACCTACGCTGCTTGAATTGTCTGTGCATTAATTAGGTTAATCTCTTTCTATGTTTTTGCTTGTTTATGATGGTCATCACCGGTCATAATCTAGAAAAATGGCTCAACTAGCCTCTTCTTCATCCGAGACCACCGCTAATGTGGATGTTTGAACCCTCAGTCTTCTTGGGACCACTTTATTATTTGGTTCCCCATCTTGGTCATATAATCCTTTCTATCATCCTAAAGTGATCCCATCATGACTAGATTCCCCCAATCCTTCAGAGGTGTCATCTACTTCTGATATAGAGTATGTTCCTCATGGAGATCTTGAATTTCAGGAACTCCTTGACCACAACCTAGTAGCCCTTATGGACTACTTAGTGCATAAATCTACTCGCATATCTGATCAGGGACCACCGATCCAACAAGTTTATGATTATTCTCATGAGCCATCCCCAGGATTTTATAGAGCGAGTTAACATGCATTTTCTCACCTTGAACCATGAAAGAAGGTGGCACATTTATGCCTCCTTTTGCTCTTCCACCGACCATGTTTACTGGTTCTCAAATGACCTGCCTATCCCTAGTGCTGCAGCTACCTTGGCTACCCCACAACCTACTTTCGAGAGGCCCTCTTCTTCAGCTATGATGAGTGTGTCCACACTCCCAAAATTGTTGTTAATTCTTCTATGCCATCTATTACGTCTCGGGGTAAGTATCTCTCTCGTGAACTAACCCCCTCCTACGAGTAGTCGGTTCCTCCTTCTCGTCCTCTCAGCTGGTCTTTCTTCTAATGCTTGGCATGACAGTGACTTTTACCCATCCTTTGGTGTTGGCACCAATAATAACTAATCCGGTAGTCAAAAGCCTCATTCAGAGTTTTTTCCCCACCATATCAAATCAAATCAACACCCACATTCCTCAATCCATTCTGATTCAGTCGGCAAGTGTAGGAACCCACCAATCACAGGCCCCATCTTTCATTCAACCACCTTTCTCTCAACCACTTATCATCTCATAGCTTGTTTATACTCAGGCTCCTTCACAACAAATACCTCATCAGGCATCACCCAAAATGCTTGGTTATTCCTCTAATCATCTCGTTAATAAGCAAATGAATCCCCATTAATGCCTTAATAGAACATACCATTCGCTTCTTATATGGGACATACCAACATGCCCCCTCCTCAATCTGATGTCGTCCAACTTATTTTCAAGAAAATCACAGACCTAGAAGCCTCCACCAAAGGGGATCGCCCTTCATACTCTTTTGAAGAAGTATGTAATGAACCGATTCATCCATTAGTGGCTTTTAAGCCTTATCCTCCCCAATGGGAACTTCCTAAGTTCTTAAAATTTCATAGTCGGGAGGATCCTCAACAACACCTACGAGCATTTAAGCATGCTTGCTACCTTATAGTCTAGGATTAGGAGCTTATGCTCCATACCTTTCCTATGTCTTTAGCAAGGCCCGCTTTAGACTAGTACAATAACATACCCCAACACTCTCTATTTTCTTTCTCTCAATTAGCTCAGATGTTTGTTGAAAACTTCTCAATAAACATCACACAAAGAAATTTGTCAGATCTTTATAACAGTCAATTCGATGACGAGTCTATTGCAGACTTTTGTCTCATTGGAGAGGAATAATAAATCAATTGTCTTTCTCCCTCCCTCAATCTCAACAAATCGAGTTGTTTACTTGATCTTGCGCTAATCATATTTCTTCCACTTTAAGGATTCAAACCTTTCATACATTTGAAGAAGCCTTTACGATGGCATGCAAACTTGAGTCTCACACCATTGAACAAGGGAAGTTAAAACTTCATTCTAAGTCTAAACCAGATTTTTCTCGGTTTACAAAATCAAACCCTTCCGCTTCTAACAAAGACAAGAATCAGGGGTCCACCAATGCTATCATATTAAAAACATCACGAGATGATAACACTTCTAATCAAACACCTCGGAGAGACTCTTCATCTTCTCGAAAAGGACCTCTGTCATCTCGGTCTTTTACTTCGTTGGGGGAATCATATGCTTCTATCTTAGAAAAAATGTTGGAAGTTCACATGATCGAACTTCCCCCTATTAGAAATTTTGATGAGAGCCAAGAATGACCATTTTGGTATCATGAAAATGACTTTTGTCATTATCATAGAAGCAAAGGCCATGACATTGAACGATGTCAGACCTTCAAAATCTGTCCAAAAATTCATTGATAAAGGCGAGCTCATTCTGGATAACCCAAATGCTCCCCCAAATCAAGCACTTGATGTTTTTAAACAACCTTTTCCAAATCATTCCCAAACAATGATGCTTCAAGGTCTCAAAAACCAAACACTCATACTATTAGCTTCATTTCTACTAATGATTCTTCTTCTAACTTGGAATCATCCACAAATGTGTCAATTGAATCGGAACTCTCCTCTGCTCCTTCAAATTATGAGATTCCACCATCCTCAGATGGTCCATCTTTGAGTCTTCCTTTATTAGAAATAGAGTCGTCTCCCTCTACCTTGCCATCTAATCTTCCACCTATACCTGAGATAGTGTCATCTTCATTTGTCTCATCATCAGATATTCTTTCGGTGCTTGAGTCATTTACATCCCTTCAAATTTCCACTACGGATACTTCTACTTCTGTCGCTCCCATTTTTGCTGTGACCATGCCTTTGGTTAATGTACCCATAGTTATACCAACTTCTATGCCTTCTGGAAGCATCTTTGATCTTAACCCTTCCTGTCACTTTTCCTATAGTAATTACACCCACAATTACTACATCTGAAGTACCTTCCTCACAAGAGGCTGCTTCTTCATTACCTATCTCTTCCACCATCAGTGCTTCCTTGCCTATTAAGGAAACATCTAAAGAGATAACATCGACACCTATACTTCTGAATCCTGGACTCAGACATAAACAATTGGAGTTTAAGCCTAGGGTTACATCATTAGTATCATCTCCTTTACTTCCTCTGAAACGGTTACAATCACCGTATGTGGTCGAAGTTGTCACTATTCCTGAAAAGGGAAAACCAATATTTCGGACCATCAAAACTCTTGGTGCTTTCCAAAAAATATCTCTCTATGCCTCATAAAAGATTGGATTTATCCACTGAAAAGGCGTCTTCTTCTACAACACCATCTTCATGGTGCCTCGTAAAGTGGATTTACCTACTGGAAAGGCGTCACCTCTTTTATCAGAACCATCATCTTCATCACACAAAACACAAGGACATATTTGTGGGGACCTATCAAATATATTTTTGCAAGTTCCTCCCCATCTAAATCAGGTCTTATCTAAATCATCATCTATTTGGAAAAGGTACCTTTTTTCATCTTATAAGACTAAAACACTTGATCATGTCTTTCACCAGTCTTTCAAAATTTATCTTAGAATTCCTCCTCCATTAAAATCAATCTTGCCTCACTAAAATTCCATCTCAAGCACCTAAGGCCACTTCTGTATGTCTAAAAAGAAAAACATCCTAAAAGCTTGAATTTGAGATCAAGTTCTTTTAACTCAACTTTAAGTTAAAGAGGTATTAACATTAACTCTTTATCAATCTTTGTCTATTGGATTATTATATGAAATTTTACCTTATTGATCTTCATCTAAATCTAAATTCCTAGTCAAAACCTTTAATCCCAAAGGAACTAAAAGCCTAAGGTTGAAATCAAAGTGTGCAAGGTTTACTTTTCTGCAAATGTTTTGATGATTAAATGCCTAGGACCCATTTGGATAAATATTTGCAAATTGACAACATAGATTAGATATTCAAAATTTGATTCTGAAGAGGAGGAGGAACAATCTTTATCATTGGACATTTGAGTTAAAATTAACGTTAACATTAACTTTAAAAATTAATATTAACATTAAATGATCTTCCACCTTCTCAAATTCATATTTGAATTTAAGCTTTAAGATTTGACGGCGGTGATAAAATCATCCTCGTCTACATCCTCTTGACCATATAACATTTCTAGCCCCAAAGGATGTTCCTTCCTCATCATCCCCAAGACCTGTTAGAAATGTCTATTCTTCACCTCGAGGGCAAACATTTGGTAATTGGTTGAGGAAGTGTTATCTTTTGAAAAACTCATTGAAATATGTTTGCAAATGATAAAACCTTAGAATAAATTGTTTAAAAATGTTATATCTTTCGAAATAAGTTTTGAACCATAGAAAAATGAAGTATTTCATTGGAAAATTCTTGAAAACCACGAAATTTGATCAAAACAACTTTTGGAAATTCATAAGACCATGTATTAAGTTTAAAAACTACTTTGGCACTTGAATTGGATGAGGTTTTACCTTTCAGATTTTTTTGGATTGAATAGAAAACAACAAAAGTTTGAAAAACATCTAAAATTCCTCCCATTTCTTCACGAGGATTTGAAGAGCTATGCAACTCAAGGGTTCTTTAAAGCATATAGGAATCAATTTAAAACAAAGATTTAAAAGCACAAATGGTCAAAAGGAAGGCTCATGTTCTTGTCAATGTCAACATACATGACATAATCTTGTAAGGATTTTAGAAGACCAAAGTGTGCCCAATGTTAGGCAAACCATTTGTAGTTAAGTCCTACCATTCTTCAAGTCTAATATTCACATAGTCACATTTTTTGGCATAAGACTATTTGACAAATGTGGAGATATGAATATCTTTTGTAAAGCTAAGTTGAGCACATTTCTATAAGTGCCAACTGCCAAATTAAATTGGCCTAGGATTCTAAATGGCATGTATTTATTAGAATTTAAGGCCGTGGATTTTTGTGGGAGAATATAGCCTAAAATGCGGGTGAATGCTTTGCCAATTGAATATGAAAACGGGGTCGAGGATCAACTCGGGGCTCAATGACTGGAGTTATAAATGTGACCAAAGACTTATTCTTGTAGAATAGTCTATAAATACTATGTAATTGCCCCATTTGAAAAGGGGATGAAATTTTTGAATTGAAGAAGGCAAATTTGAGCAAAAAAAGCTGGAGGAGTCTATTTTCAAAATTGGTTTTATTCTCCATTGTTCATTTTCTTGTTTTAGTATTGGATTTGAATGATTAAATGTTCATGGTTGAGATTCATTAATGTGAGTAAGAGAGGATGAGTTATCATAACTATTCTCTATAAATTTCAATTAATGAACTCTTGTTCTATTGTTTCCTAGGCATTGGCAGCAAATGCATTGTTAACCTTAGAAATATTCTAGGATTATGGTGTTTGTTTAATGGACATGTTGATTTGATAATCCTGTATTTTGACAAGCAAGTAACTTTCTTCTCACCCTTATCCTTTTTTGAGTTTATTTTGATCCATCCTTAGATAGAGATAAAACAAAAGGTTTAAAAAGAAGATTTGTTCAAAAGTTTTAAATATTTTAAACAACCATTCTAGCCAGATCTCAAGCTCGTTAAACTGATGACTATAAAATTGAGCATTCCATGCCATTAAGTTTGTCCATAAATACTTGATGGTCAAATGAAGGGATAATTCAGGAGAAAACGATGGTGAATCAAATGCCACTGTAATCCATCAATTCATCGACCTCTTACCCGGTTATAAGGGTGTAAACTTGGGAGCAAAACGAGAACCATCATCTTCGTCACCAAAACCAAGGCACCCTTTGTGCCTCCTATCAAATCTATTTTGGGAGCTCCTCCCCCATCTAAATCAGTCTTATCTAAATCATCATTTAGCCAAGCAACCTTCTTCATCTCTCAAGACTAGAACACTTTATCACGTATTCGTCATCTTCAAAATCTATCTTAGGAGCTCCTCCTCCACTAAAAATCAATATTTCCTCTTTTTCCATCTCAAGCACCTAAGGCTATCTTTCGATCCCAATGTCCTTTAGAAAAGCAAAATAGTCCCTAAAAAGATTTCAAACTAGATATACGGGTTCATTTTGGCAAGTTTAGAGCTAAAGAGGTGCCTTCATCACCCGATGTCCTCATCTTCGTGGTCTATACTGAAATCCGGCCAACTATATCCAAATTTCACCAACTCATTTTTAATAGGAATATATCTTCATTTCAACTCGATTTGATTTGTGCTTACCATCGCACTCTGGTCATGTAAGTCATGATGCACTAAGGGATGTAAAGCCCTTCAATGGTCGGTGGTTAATGACCTCTTGGAAGAAAGTGATCTTCTCCTGGGCGCTAGAAGAGGAGGAGGAACAAGTGTCTCCTATCATCCCAACTACATCTGAGCCTAAACGGTCTACTCAGGCCTCTAATTCTATTGATATCACTCCAGATGATCTTCCACCTTCTCAAATCGATGCAATTCGTATCGCCACTAGAACAAAATGGTATGATAATCCATCATCTTCTACAACCTCTCTGACCAGTTGAGTCATCATTTTTGCTACCCCGAAGGAGTTCCTCATTCCTCATTAGCCATTATAGAGACCTTGGCATCTATTCATGCTTCACCTCGGGCTCATGATTCTCGTGTCAATTGAGGAGAGTGTTATGAAACAACTCACCCATGCTCGGTCAAAATTCTCTTTTGACTCATTTAGTCATCTCCCTAGCATTTTCATCTCTCGATTGATAATCGCGCCAGTATCACGGTGAATTCAGACCTCCTGACCTTTTAAGATGATTTTTGGATTGAATAGACCATCAACCACCATCTCCTTCAAGGATTCTGAAATTCCTCCCCTTTCTTCTAAGGATTTAGAGGCTCCTCTCTTTCACAAGTTCAAATCAATAACACTACATTAAAACTCACTATGATTGATAGTGGTGTTGAACTCAATGTCATTTCCTCCCACACATTTGAGAAACTTAAGTTACTAAAGAACATACTGTCACCACCACCTTTTCCCTTTAATCATTTAACGATCAGCTGGCAGTTACTTTAGGAACTGTGGTCCTGCCCATTTGGGTAGGCAAGAAACTTCTTCACGAGCTTTTTTACATTGTTGAAGGAAAATTCCACTACAATATGATCCTCGGATGCTCTTGGATCCATACAATGCACTGTGTTCCATCAACCCTCCATCGATGCATAAAATATCAGTATGAGGGAAAAATCTATACTCATCCAGGAGATCCTTTTCCCATCCGCACAATGTGACATGACCACAGGGTCTGCCCCTCCAAAGGAGAACACTTGTTCTCCTAATGAGGCTTCATCCTCTTCCATACCTGCAACAAAACTACCAGATCTACAAAATTTGGAAGAAACGTTGCAAGTTTTTTTCTAGGAGAGCTTCCTCTTCTCTCTTTTGATGCCCATCTCAAACCTAATGAGTATGGTAGGCCAGATAAACAACCTGAATATCAACTAGATCTTGGCCGCATTATCACCATTGGTCTACCTAATCAACAAAATAACTTCATCTACGGTGGTCTTGATACACCTCACTATCATCCTGGATTCTCCTCCTAGGGCCAAACCTTATTAGTAGGGTTTGATTATCTACAGAATCCCACATTCACAAAAACTTATCTATATCGATGCGCACGTGGAAGGGCTTTGGCCTGGGAAAGTATGAATAGGGTGTGCATGACCTCGCATCCATTCCAACTCTTAAACCACATCAAAAATTTGGTTTAGGGTTCAAACCTCTCTCGAAAGCCACCGTCACCATTCTTGATGAGCCTCTTTCCATTGAGGAACCATCTTCTCTCATCAGGTCAAAAGCATCACTTGATGTGGATGACACCATTTCCATCCCACCTAACATTTTTTTAGTCAATTCCATTTCCTTAGGTCCACTGACCTATAAGACTAATGGAAAATCCACTTCCATACCATTAGTCTTCCCCAAAATAGTCGGAGATGACTCTCCCACTATCAATACTATCCACTGTGCGGATGATGATTCTGTCCTTACCTATCTGGGGGCAGAGGATTCTTATCTTCCTAAAACCATTCCTTCTGACACATCTACGCTTCTCAATGAAGCCACTATCAACCTTAATATAGGGACTTCTGAAGACCCTCGCATCATTAAGGTCGGCCAATCTCTTAACCCATAGGAGTTAGGAGACTTCACCACCTTTCTTTCTCACCATCGCCAAGAATTTTCTTGGTCATATGAAGATATGCCGGGCCTTCGATCCTAATATCATGGTCCATAATATCATTACTCTTCCAGACATCAAACCAGTTAAACAAAAATTGTGTAAGATGCATCCTCGTGTAGCTCTACTCGTCAAAGAAGAGTTACAGTGCTTGCTTTCTCGCCAACTTCATCCAACCCATTGACTATCCACAATGGGTTTCAAATGTAGTACTAGTAACTAAAGCTACTAGGAAAATTTGAATTTGCACCGACTTTGGGATCTTAATCTCGCTTGTCCGAAAGATGATTTCCCTCTACCTAATATCGACCAACTCATGGATTTAACTGTAGGTCACGAGATGCTTTCTCTTATGGATGGTTTCTCTGGGTATAATCAAATTCTCATCGCACCAGAGGACCAGCATAATACTTCCTTCATAACTCCTTGGGGGACTTTTTGTTATCGCGTCATGCCCTTCGGTCTTAAGAACGCAGGAGCAACTTATCAATGTGCAATGACCTACATCTTCCATGACCTCTTACAAAAAATAGAAGATTACATCGATGACCTCCTCGGTAAGTCCAAACACCATCAAGATCATCTTCTCATCCTTGCGCCTCTCTTTGAGAGACTCATTCATTTTTGTCTTTGCCTAAATCCATCTAAATGTGTGTTTGGTGTTCTCACTGGTAAACTCTTAGGCTTTATCATTTCTATTAGGGGCATTGAAGTCGATCCCACAAAAATAAAGGCTATCTTGAGATGCCTCCTCCTTCCAACTTAAAGCAACTCCATGGTCTTCAAGGATGCCTTCAATCAGTGCATCATTTTATCTCACAACTTTCAGACCATTGTCAACCTTTTCATCATCTCCTCTCGTAAAAATGTTCATTTTGAATGGGATGAGCGTTGCCAAAAAGCCTTTGATGATCTCAAAGCTTATCTTCTTTCTCCACCTGTGCTTACACCTCCATGAGGGGGAGCCATTCTATCTTTATATTTCTATGACTGACCATGCTCTGGGAGCCATGATCTCGCATCGGATGCTAATGGTAAAGAACAAGCCATCTATTATATTAGTCGCACTCTTCATGAGTATGAAACGCGCTATTTTGAAGCTGAAAAACTGTGTTGTGCTCTCTTCTTCGCAAACTTCTAAACTTCGTCATTACCTCCTTAATCATAAAACCTACATTGTTACAAGTGTCAATCCACTCAAGACAATGCATGCAAAACCTTATCATAATGATCGTATCACTCGTTGGCTCATGCTCATGATAGAGTTTGACCTCGAGTTCATCTCAAACATAAATCTATCAAGGGTCAGGTCATTGTGGATCAATTAGCTAATGCTCCTCTTCTAGAAACTCAAGTCCCCCTCGCTCAATTCCCAGATGAGTACATCCAACAAATGATTTTGGTCTGTCTCCATTTAAAGTAAAACTCTTCTTTGATGGGTCCAAGTGTCACTAAGGGGAGGCATAGGTTTCGTCATGATTCCTCCTTGGGGTGCACCTATCCCTATCACACACAAGCTTAACTTTGAATGTACCAATAATATGGCTGAATATGAAGCCCTGTTTTAGGTCTTCAAAATTCCATTAATCTCAGCACTCGCCATATCGACATCTTTGGTGACTCTGAGCTCATCGTTAATCAAGTCACTGGAGTCTATCAGTGTAAAAATGATATCCTTCAAAAATATCACGATATCATTCTCTTTCAGCTTCAATCTTTCGATAAATTTACTATCTAGGCTATTCCTCACACTGTAAACCGATTTGTAGATATGATGGCTTCTTTAGCCTCACTTATTCCTCCATTCACTGAAGACTCGCAACTTTATGTGGTTGTTCAACATTTAGACCAACCATCTCATCTCAGGTAGTTGACTTCAATCAACGCCGTCACAACCGACACTCAAGATGAGTGGTATCAACACATTTTTGATTATCTATCTTGTTCAGTGCTTCCTCTAGATTGACTTCCAATGGTAGAAGATATTTTATCCAATGCAAAACCGCTATATACTATTCTGGGTGGAGTCCTTTACAAACGTGGCTTTGATGGTATTTTGCTTTGGTGCCTCAAAACCCCTGAATCATCTAAAGCCATTCAGAGGTCCATGATGGTATTTGTGGTGGACACTTTGGTGGTTTGGCCATGGCTAAGCGCATCCTATGTTTAGGTTATTATTGGCCTTCTCTTAATCAAGACTGCTATGAATATGTCAAGAAATGTGTCAAGTGTCAACAACATGCTAATCTCACACATATCCCTAGCCAGGCCTTGCAACCTGTAACGGATTTGTGGCCTTTTTCACAATGGGGTCTTGATCTCATTGGTCTCATCAATCCATGCTCTTCACAGTGACATCACTCTATCATTACTGCCACGAGAATACTTCACTAAATGGGTGGAGGCTATTCCTCTTTCATCGACCAAAGCTAAACCTATTGTTGATTTTTTCTATCAACACATCATTTGTCGCTTTGGTGTTCCTCACAAACTCATTACAGACAATGGAAAGTCTTTCAAAAACAAATATTTGTAGAAAATTTGTGACACCTTCAATATTAAACTCAACTTTTCTTCTCCATACTATCCACAATCTAATGGCCAAGCTGAGGCTTCTAATAAAACTTTGCGTAATATCCTCACAAAGGTAACTAGTCGAGCTGGTAGGGATTGGCATTTACACATCCCTTTTTCTCTCTGGGCTTATCGGACTAGCATTCGTACCCCTACTAGTGCTACTCCCTTCTCTCTCATCTATGGGTCTGAGGCTATCCTTCCTTTGGAAGTCCAGATTCCCTCTCTTCGCGTCTCTCTCAGAGAGTTTGTCTCTGATGAGGACTATCGTCAAAACCATCTAGCACAACTTGAGTTGTTAGATGAACATCTCAATGCTCTTGAACATCATCAAGTCTATCTTGAGCATGTCAAGTGTGCTTATAACAAGCATTTTCAGCAGCAGTGTGACTTCCAAGTTGGTGATCTTGTTCTTAAAGAAAACCAAAATGTCACTACTCTAGAATGGAGTCAACGTGGTAAGTTTCTCCTAATTGGATGGGACCGTATGTTATCACTCATAAGTATGGGTCTGGGGCTTATCGCCTATCTTCCATGGATGGTATACCTGAAATGGAAGCCTCTTAATGCTTTGCATCTAAGGCCCTTCTACTATTAAAATCTATCTTACACGATCTTAGTCGCAAAACAGATCTTTCATCCATCTGCAACCAGTCATGCATTTCGTAGTGATTTGGAACTATGTGGTTCTCGCGTTATTTCTTTTATACCTTAAATATGAGTACCATGGCTCTACTCATGGAATTTTCCTTATGGATTTGTTCCTTCTCATGGTAGGAATACCTTAATCACTACTTCATCTACCCTAGGTATTCATCTTGATCAAATCCACTTTGGGGCATGAGTACGTGCTTATATACATTTTCTTCCCCTCTATCGATCTATCTGGTCTAAACTCAGCTTCTTCCAAAAAAAAAAAAAAAAAAGAGAAAAGAGATGCTATCCTAGTCCCAAAAGATAGACCGATCCCTTGAAGGATAGCTATCCATGCCTTATCAAATAAAATAAAAAATATAAACCATTCCTCGAAGGATGGCTACCATCAAAATCAAAATATAGACCACTCCTCAAGGACAAACTTTTGTTTTATGACATTTTCAGCCTTTCAGTAGTAACAAACTTTCTCTATTGTCCAGTTTGTTCACTTTTTAGCATCTTTAAAAGACTTCATGTATCGATCAGTCTTTCTATATCTAGCAAACTTCCACATCGATCAGTTTGATTTTCTATCAAAAGAAAAAAAATCATAAAGCTGAGGTATGAGACTTTTTCGATCATATGGAGACCCTGTTTTCCCCATATGGGCACGTATTTAATCTTCCATGTGTTCTGCCGAGATGCATACTTATCTCTCATCCTTATCTACCTCCTAGATCTGGTTTGTGACTAACTAGTGTCAGGTTTATTTTATCCGCATCTATGGCCTTGTGTGCATCATCTTTCGATTTACCATTAAGGTCTCTATTTATGGTCGGTTAGGGGACTAACTTATCATTCTTTTTCCTATCTAGGTGTAGTGTTTTTTTATTTCTAAGGGATAATATCATTACATCACTTTCTTTTCAAGAAGACATTTCCCATGTTTATTTGTTGTTCATCCAGTTAAATTGACATTTAACATGTTAATTTACTCAATCAAATCTATCATCTATCTATGCTCATCTTATCTACTTCATCTAAAAAACATCAAAGCATGTATTAAAAACACATATGAATCCATCTATCTATATCATTTAATTGAATTAACATCTTAAACATGTTTATTTAATCAACCATTTATCCATGACAAATCAATCAAATCACATCTATTCATCTATCATCTATAACATTCATCTATATCCATCAAAATTACATAACATCTATCCATAACATCCATCCCTATCTATCAAAATTAAATGCATGAATCCAATCACATAACACAAAATGATAAATATATATACATATATTATGTCTATACAAAAGAATGTATGGCTTCCAATCAAGCCGTATACATCATATCAAAAATGCCTTCAAATCAAGGCTACATCATCATATCTCTACAAATCATATCTCTACATCAGTATCTCTACAAAGTATCACATCTATATAGTAAAATCGGATAGGTGGAAAACACTATCTCCTCCTCCCTCCGCCGGTTCGGGATGTCTCTCCTGACCATCTCCTGAGCTAGAGATGCCCATTGCCATGACCCCGCCACCTCCTTGATCTCCCCGGTGCTCGCACTCCTCTCAGCACCACTAGGCGTGGCTATTGTTGTCACCATCCTCCTCCTCACTCCATACCGAGGCACATCTAGGGCGTGCTATGTCAAGGCATCCTCATAATATCTCACCTGGCAAGGAGATCCCGATAGGTCCTCGACTCACCTATGTTGGGTGCTCGCAATGCATGCTCGCTACGGTGGTGGTCCTCCTGCTACCGCACCCTATGCCCCTGACTCTGAGGTGGTGCTTGTATCACCATATTTGGCCCTGAGGGCCTCCCTGTGCTGTGATATCGATCTCTCTACTGGATCACTGTATCCCACTCCTGACGAGTGGTGTCTCTCTCTTGTATCAAGGTGTCCCTCTCTCGTCAGAGTCTTAATCTCCTCGAGGGAAGTATAGTGTGTCTATATCAAGGCAACATGCTCTCCCTCAAGTCTCTCTAGCACTGCTACTAGATCCTCCTCGCCTACCTGTAGATCTTTGGGAGATGCCATGGCAGCTCCTCATGGTACCATGCCTCGTAGCCCTCATCCACTCCTGCATCATCATCATCATCTATGGGAGGTGGGGCCTCCCTGAGTGGATCTGGGATTAGTATAGGTAGGTCTGTCTCCCTGCTATCCCATCTGTATGGCATATATATAGTTAGGATGATCTATATCAAACCAAACTACCTCATCACCATATAAATGGGACTCACTCTAAGATATCTCTCGGCCTATGGCCCCGACCACCCCCTGCTACATCTTCAATTCCACTAGGTGGGCATCTGTCAGCCCATATGGATAGACCTATATGGTCTCCATATCACTTGTGCTGGTGTCAGAGTCCTGAATCTCTCTGAATACCACTATGAGGATCTCCCTGTATCTCCTGGGGCCATGTCTGCCCGCCATCATCAAAATCCATACTCAAGGGCTCCCTCTGCTCCTGGCATCCATGGAAGTCCAGATGGCCTAATCACTGATATATGCTCATATGCCCAACAATGGAGCACAAAACTGACATCTATCCTAGTCCACCTGCCTGTGGTATACATCCACAACTCATAATATATCTATGCTAGTAATGCATCAGCAAATGCAAACACCTACATGAACTCTAGGATATCATGTAGACACAGGCCAAACAGAGTAGTGGGAACCATCCACCTCCAGAATCTGGTAATGCATAGTATGAGATAGCCATCTGGATCAGGGCTATCAATCTATGCTCTAGGGTCATCTCGCCAGCCGTACCGGTGAGGCTATCCTCATAACCCCTGAACACTATCTCTGCATCATCTACTTTGTCCCCATATAATCATACTAGGGCCCTCCTCTGCTACTCCCATGGGGTGATCTCTATCAAGTCCCCTGTAATCGGTAACTGAGGATCCTATAGATGTCCTCATGGGTGATGGTCATCTCACCCATTCTGAAACCAAAATGTGTAGGTCTAGCTATCCCAC
This sequence comes from Taxus wallichiana var. yunnanensis, assembly GCA_018340775.1. Classification (NCBI taxonomy): domain Eukaryota; kingdom Viridiplantae; phylum Streptophyta; class Pinopsida; order Cupressales; family Taxaceae; genus Taxus; species Taxus wallichiana. The sequence goes on along the minus strand of CM031243.1, from coordinate 623,650,399 downwards.
CACTGCACCAATGCTCGCATGAGCTCCATGTCTCGGGGTACCACCTATAATAAAAACCCCCTAGTCTAGCTAACTCAGATGGCGCCACTCAACATCTGTCACATCTGGCAGTATAGTCTCCAGTAGCTGGGAATAGCATCCCGCATGTGTAGGACCTCTCGTGCCTGCATCACATCAAACATCGTCATTAGTTTCATATTTATCAAAATCAACATCATTAAAATTTCATCAAAATCTTTCTCAAAAGCTTCCAAATGTCTCTTTTTTCAATCGGGCGAATCTCACTCATTTCAATCGGCACCATTTACTCATTTACTTAATGGTCGATCGTTGATTGTATTAAATTCTAATCGGCGCTAAATTTTTCAATCGATGCCAATTATGAGGCAGGCGAGCACTAAAAATCCCTCTTGCCTCCTACTACAAAAACATGAAAAACACTAAATCTAAGCTAAGGAAGGACCACTTACCCCTGGCCGTGTCCTCTTCCTCTTCTGACCGCTTCTAAAGCTTCCATGTTGCTCAAATTCAATTTTTACTTTTTCTAAATCAATCATCACAATGCAAATGAATCGTTACCATTCACCTTTTCTATATTTATAGGTTTTCGAGCGGTCGACGCCGATTATTTTGATCGGTGTCGATTTTTGTGGTCGACATCGATTAGGGGTAGTCATGTCGATCGGCAGCCCATTAGTGCCGATCGGGTATATTTTGATATATTTCATCATCTCTGGTCCCACCAGACGTGCTTTCATCCTCATCTATTATCCTATCTTACATGTGTCACCCGTAACACATTGCCACCATCATTAAGCCTTTATTTTGGGTACTTGTACCTAGTCGCCTTGCATAGCCTCATGTGCATCTTGCTCGTGGCTCATTTGCTTGTTATTCCCCACCTGGGGCATCTCATCATTATATCTTTTACATGTGCCACCCATAGCACACACCTCGTGCTCGCCTAGTTAGCAAAAGTTCTATTACAAAGTCCACTGTAGTGGCCATATGTCAATTTCACTAGTGGCTCTCCTCTCAAGGTCGGCCATCCTCTTGCCTAAGCATTGATGCTTGGCTTGTTTATTTGATCATTTTTCTGACCTTATTTTCACCTTTTGAGTACATATTTTTCGTTGTTATCACCCATTCCAAGTTCTTCCCTATACATGGGTAACTCACATTTTTACAACCTAAAGATAGTGGTCTCAGAGCACTAACGTCATCTCATTCAAGGCCATCTAGTTGTCCCTACCAATGTGTCACTCTTTAGTTGTTGCTATGTATGTTACAGTCACCTTTAACTCACCAGTCTATAGCCACTTACATCATCTCATATGAAGACCGTCAGTCTACCCTACCAATGTGATTTCCTTAGGTCGCTGCCTTTTTTTTGTTTTTTACGTGCATCATCAATGATCAAATCTACTCAAACATCTAGCTGGGGCATCCTTCTTTCTCATCTACCTTTTCAAACTTGGGATCGGTTGGACTTTTTTGGGGCCTCCCATCCCTAGTTTGAGGGGGATCACATCATCTTTATTCTTCATTTCTTCCAACTCCTTGTTTTTGTCTCATAGCATTTCTTATCACAAGTTACTCGACAAAAAGGGGCAAATGTAGACACTTAAAATTGGTTACCCAATTTAGTGTCCCCTGGGTTCGCTTATCCTCTGGGTAACCCGAGGCACCTTTATATCACCACTTCTCCCTTAGGGTATTAATTAAGTATCTAATTAAAACACCTATCCTAAGTTTATTTCACTCCATTATATTTCACTCATGTATAATTAAATATTAACTATTTAATTATACCTTTTACATTTTTTCCAACTACTTATTCACCCCATATCACTTCCCAACCTCCCGTGCTATTATTATCCATCTATCCCACCTATTTCTCCTCTCCTAGAACCGTGCAAAGGATTCTTCCCGTATTTGAGTGGGAGGGATACGTTTATTATCCCCACAACTCATTTTCTTTGCCTCTTTGGGAAGTTTTCCTAATCGGGAGCCGAATGATTTTGGAATGACACCGATTTTATCTCGGTCGGCACCGATTATAAATTTACGACCTAAGATCCTCTCTGGTTAGATTCAGAAGAGCTGGTTTCCTAGAGATTACTTTTGTTTGAGCAATTAAAGAGATTATCAGAGAAAGAGAGTGAGTTTTGTGTTTAATCCCTGAGAGGTGTATTGTTACTCTGTCCGCGTGTCTATAGCTCTTGCTGGGTCTCCACAACTCCCCGGTCATCATCAATCATCAATCAAGCATTTTTTAGGTATTCCCCTTTGTAGATTTCTATAATTTCCTTTATTCAATGCCGACCAAATTCCGTTGAATCCGATTAGTCTTCTATCGACGTTGGTTTATCCAAATCGGCACTGATTGGGCCTTTCTTCAGTTTCGGGTTAGAATCCATCAATTTCTACCTCGGATCCCCTTTTTCTGTCTTCAATCTCTACTTTCTGATCAATCTTCAGTAATCTGGTCTTACATTTAATCTGCATTTTAGCTTAGCTTGCTTTCTTCTTTTACTCTTTGGCCTTTTGTCTGCCTGTGTGTCCAATCAACGCCGATTCCATCTCGATCAACACCGACCCAAAGAATCGACGCCGATCCAATCGATCGATGCTGACTCAAACAATGATGCCGATCACTATTTGATCGATGTCACCACATCTCACAGAAAGGTACAAAATTTAGGTAACACAATTTTAGTTTTGTTTTTACAGTTTCCTACTTTCTTTCATTTTTGCTATAGTTTTTACATTCTGTCTGCTATTTTTAATCAGAAAACCTAAATATTCATTTACATCTTTCATCATATATGTCTTTACTCTTGATTGAAAACATGAATTGACATCCGCCGAGGAAGCTCATTGCTTCCCGAACCCACTTTCAGGCAGTTCACCCATATATCGTCTAACATCATCTTTTTCTGCCAAGGATTTGTGCATCGTAGGTTTCTTGGATCTACTTTATAGGATTGCTTGTGTGTGCCCATCTTGTCTCCATCGGCATTCTTTCCATTTACATCTTTAGATCTTATCCAATCTATTAGGTATCGATTTCATTTGAGTTTTTCAGGGTTTTTGTGTTTAGTTTGGTGCATTAACTTGGGCAGTAACAAGCGAAAATTCTTGATCTACACCTATTGTATTAGATCTTCATGGAGCCTTATAGCCTCTTCATATAAATTCCATAGTGCTTTAATAGCCTCTCGGATATTCGTTGAGATTTTTGTGAAGATATATTTAAGATGGTTCAAGGGTGTATTGAAGACCGCATAAATCTAGGTCGTGAAGGAGTTCATATTGCTCCCAATAGAGTGGATGTCAAACAACAGGAAGGAATCAGCAATGGGGAAGTTATTACCATCTATTGCCATTTGAAATCACCATCTTGGATAGAATATTAGTAGACAATAGAAAAAGCAAGAGATATGTTATGCAGATTAGGAAAAATATGTAAAAAACAATATTACACAGGAATCACTAGCGATTAGGGAAATCACTAGTGATTACTATTAATTCTAACAATTTATTAAAATAGGGATGGGAAACTATGATTTAAGATGAATTTGAAGCATTATATGACATAATAAATAAACAAGGTAGATATTACCTACAAAACCATGATTAAAAACCAACAAGAAAGGGTTGATTACCTTGAATAACAAAATGATTTGATTAACAAATGAAGGATGATATCCTAACAATGAGAATGAGTGGTTTGACGATGAGTCTGACGATTCCGAAGCAACATGACATTGGTGAAAACTAATGGAGGATGGCTTGATCTCTAATATGTTGGAAATGAGACAAAATGTACCTGCAAAATGTGAGAATGCCTCCTATCCAAAGGAGGTCTGAATGCACATATTTATAGATTGTTGGCGATCAGGAAAATCACTGAAATTGCAGAAAATCCTAACTAAGTTGGTTAGATGGGTGATTTTCTACTTTTTGAACTAGATATGATGGATTTTGAAGTAGTTAGGATGAGGAGCGGGTAAAAAAGCATAAAAAAATTTGGTTTAGATGAAGGGGTTAGCTTTTTTAGAAGATTTAGTTAGTGATTTTTGGAAGGTTAGTTTGTTAGTGATTTTTGGAAGTTAGTTTGTTAGTGATTTCTTAAAGATAGTTACAAGGTGTCATTTTGAGGTGTGAGGGTGATAATTTTTTTGTTAGTGATTTCTTAAAGATAGTTAACAAGGTGTCATAGTGAGGTGTGAGCATGATAGGGTGATAATTTATTAAATAAATAATTAATCTAGACCTTAGGGATATGTGAGGGTTGTGTGAAATAAATTAATTAAAATACGATCAAAATGGTGAAGTGTTAAAAACGTGTCACTTTTAGTTGTGAATGTGTCTAAGTTGAGGATGCAAATTTGTTGTGTCTACAGAGTATTCTTCCCATTTGTACTACTTCGATCCATGCAAAGACATCATAAGCATATCTTTAAGAACCTGATTCACTCTTTCAATTTTTCCATTTGTTTTCGGATGATAAGTAGAGCTAAAGTTCATATTTTTCCCAAAGATGCATTAAGATTTTTCCAAAATCTTGAAGTCATTCGTGGGTCCCTATCAAATATTATCAACTCAGAACACCATGCAATCTGAAAATTTCTTGAACAAACCTTTTTATAAGAACTAGTGAGTCATCTTTCAGATTTCCAACAATGAAATGAGCCACTTTAGTTAGTTTATCAACCACAACCAAAATAACATCATGCTTATTTCTTGACATAGGAAGCCCTTGAACAAATTCCATACTTATAACCTGTCATTTAAATTGTGGTATGCTATGAGGGTACAACAAACTAGCCGGGTGCATATGCTCAACTTTCACATGCTGGCATTCTAGGAAATGAGACACGTAATTCAAGATATCTCTCTTCATCCCTTTCCAAAAATATTTTTGTTTAACATCAACAAACATTTTTTTCACCCCGGGATGTCTAGAGTAAGGTGAATTTTGAAATTAATTCATCACTTTCTTCCTTAACTCATTTCCCAGTGGCACATACACTCTATCCTCATACCTCAAAATTCCTTCACCGTCTAACCAAAATCCTTTGTACCTCACATCCTTTGGATTTGTTTAGAAAGCATCATTTTTACCTGCTGAAATTATGGATCAGACATTAAGGTATTTTTGACCTCATCCTTAAACTGAGTTCTCAAAGTCACAAGTGTAGAAATATATTTTCTATGACTTAGTGCATCTGCCACTCTATTTTATTTTCCTTTTATGTAGCTGATGTCAAAATCATATTGAGATAATAACTCTAACCATCTCCACTACCTCACATTTAAGTTAGGTTGAGTGAAGATATATTTCAACCCAAGATGATTAGTTTTCAACTCGAAGGGTTTCCCTAAGAGATAATGTCTCCAAACTTGCAATGCATGTACTATTGCAACAAGTTCTAAATCATGAGGAGCATAATTTTTCTCATGCACTTTAAGCTTCCTACTTTCATATGCTATCACATGATCATTTTGTAACAATATACCCCCAATCCCTCTTGATACGCATTTGTCACCACACTAAAACTATCGTTTGTGTTAGGGACATTCAATATAGGGGTCAAAGTTAGTTGTTCTTTCAATGATTTAAATGTAGCCTCATATTTCTCACTCCATATAAATTTTTATCTTTCTTTTGCAATGAATTTATTGGGGCAACAACCCTTGAGAAATCCTTTACAATTTTTGTAGTAATAAGAAATCCCCATGAAGCTTCGGATGTAGCCTATAATTCACCAATAAAAGGCCTAGGTGCACATCGACACATCACTAGCCTAGACTGAGCACTCACCCGAAGCGCAAAATGTACCAAGCCCCTCTTTAGGGTTGTTGTTGTAGGATGTTAGCATGATGAAGACTTAAAGAATTCAGATCTATGACTAATATATCATTATACAAGTACATATTCAGATCTAGATCTAGAGAATAACAAACTTAAGAGATAACCATGATGAAATCAAGCATGCACGAACCAATTATACTTAGGATTTGACACTCTGATTCAACCAACACATTCCATTGCATTAAACATGATAAATACACATAATCTTATTACAATAGATAATACCATAGTCTATGCGTGCATCAGATTTGGCAACATAACCTCACAATAACTCAGTTCTCACAATAACATAGTTCACTACATATTTATAAGGGTGGGACTTGCCCTTCACCACTTATCCAATCCCAAAATAGGTCACATGCTATTATTAGCCACGCGCCATTACAATAATAGCCACACATGCAAGTGCACTAAAAATAGACTTCTTCTAGTTAAATGTTAGTAGTAAATCTATTCTCAACCTATATCCATGCAAAAGTTTTGTAGAAATCCACAAAAATAGCCAATGCGTGTCACACAAGTCTTTAACCGGTTTGTGTGCTCCGTGCATGCTATCTCCAAAAATAGATCCTCATCGTGAAAATGGATAAGTCTCAAATCTATCTCTATCCAACACGTGATTCCTTTCGATCCTCCATGTGCTTTTGAATGCACTCTTCTTTCCCACATGAACCTTATGTATGTTCTTTGCTAAGTTCCATATTTTAACTGATCAACATTACCCCACACTAATTGCATTGTCACCCCGGTAATGGTTGTCTCCAAAATGAATCAAAGAATATGAATAGAAGAATAGAAAGAATTTTTGATGAATAAAAGAATGTATTTACCTGCAACATCTTTTGCTTCAACCTAAAGAATCAATTATGGATATTCTTCTTTTATTTCCACCTCTAAAGTCTGCCAATCATTGAGTGTGGCCTCTACCTTTTCTAGAATATCCACTATAATTGACTCTAACTCATCTTTTGTAATCTCTCCTTTCTCATTCTGCAAGACCAACACAATGTTGGACATGGCAGTCATCCTTCCTTCTAATAAGTCCATCTTTTGCATGATGAGTTTCCCAAGTTCATCCAGCCTTTTCTTGTGTGGTTCTTGAGCTGCTGTAAGGGCCTCGTGCTTCTGGTTGAAAAGTGCTAATAATTTTACGTGGCCCAAGGTCTCATCTTTCATGGCCTTTCAGGACTTCATTGTCTTCCAAAATGGTCCTAGTTCTTATAATGAACTTTTGGGGCTCTATAGATATTCAACGCTTGATCTGATTTCTTTAGTTCCTCCTACAAGCTCTAAAGCAACCCCTCATATGATGCAATCTTTTCTCATCACCGAATCCTTTTTCCCTCTGGATTATTGTGTTGGATCCTTTGGTTTTGGCATGCATAGAGGTTCATCTTCAAGCACCAAGTCCACCAAGGTTTACATAATGCATTGCCGAAGGAAATGTTTTGGGTACCTTTGGCTCTAACTGTGGCTTTTATTTCCTGATACTATCCCCAAATTCCTCTGCCATGTTGATGAAAAAAACATTATTCTTTTGTGCCAAGTATTTTTCTTTCTTTAGGTGCACTATTTATGCATAATTAGTTTTGAGCTCTTCTCTTAGCACCCTAATTATTGCAGCCTTATCCATATTTCTCTGTGCCACCTCTGTTGAGACTTTTACCAAAGCATTGCTCACTTGTTCATCCGACATAATAGTAGGCTTGATTGTTATGTGTCTTGCCTAAGGTGTCTTCTTCAACCTCCTTGACACACATGAATCTTCACATACATCAAAGTCCGCTTCATCCATGTGTGTGTGCATTGACCATGATAGTTGCTTCCTTATGCATATGGTTATCATATCTTCATCCACAAGCTCCGATCTATACAACTTATTTTTGTGTCACTCATGCTATGAAAATGGGCATGGATAATTTTACCTATGTCCTCGGCATAGCCCATGACTAGTGGAACATATTCTCCACTTGTTCTCTTTGATCTCGGCCCCTTATAAACTTGGGCTTGAGATTTGGAGCTTGTTCTCTTCCATACCAGTAAGATGGTCATCATCTCATCTACCTCCTTTTTCTCCCTTTTCTCCATCCTTCATCTCTTCTTCCTTTGGTTCTTCCATGTTCTCTAGAGGTGTAGGGGATTTGGGCGCTTTCCTCAGACTCTTCCACCTCCTCATTCAAATTCAACTTCCTTCTTCTCTTCTTAGTTGTCTCCTTTTGTGGAGAGATTCGAGGTGATCTACACATTGATTATGGAGTAGCACCTTGGGTCCTTGTTCTCCTGAATACTCTTTTGAAGTGACACTCTCCTTGTACCGCATCCAAGTCCTCATCATCTCCTTCTTGTGGTTAGGGTGGAGTATTCACATACTCATCTTCTTCCCTATTTGGAGGCTACCTCCTACCTCTATGCTCCAAACCACCACTATCTTCATGCTCCTCTTCTTCATCATCTACTTGTATTGTCTCTGTGGGCTTAGGTGTTGGAATATTCTCCATTGTATGCTTACCATTTGATGGCCTGGGAGTGTGAACTCATTTTCCACATACTTAGTGTTCTCTAGATTGGGCTTGAGTTAAAGTACACAAGAACTTCGTGTTTCCCAACTACCAAACTTACAGTGATTCATGTTTATAATATCTAAGATAAGCCTCTCAATGTAGGCATTCCACCCTGGATATACATATTTCTTTCTCAGAGTGTGGTAGTCGTAATCTACCTTGTCTATATTGAAGGTTAGGTGGTGCGCATATGAAAACTAGTGAAATGATGCCTGGAAATATCTTATTGTGAAGGCATATGGTAGTTTGCACCATGGGCTCCAAGCCCTGTCCTTCATCGCAAATCGTGTGATGTAAATATTCTAGTAAACTACAAACCGAATATCGCCTTACCCACCACCGAAGGTAACTCCTTGGGTATGTGCCACTTCTTGAACAATTTTGTGGAGTCTATCATACCACTTCTCTACCCTCTACTTGAATGGTCCACTCATTGATCCTTCACACAAGTATTTTTGAAATATTTCGCTAGAGATTTGTGTTCCGTGGGGTACTCCCAAATCTTCTCCTTTGGCCCATCGGGCACTCCAATCTCCATAAACACCAAAGATAATAAAATGGTGCAAAATTATCTATTATATCACTCAACATGCTTCTTCAATGATTGTCTTTGTTATGTGATCGTAATATTGTAGACCACTCCTTGAGACATCTTCTTTGCAATGTGTAGCCACATTGTGTTTACCTACGACCACCTTTCTTGGTCATTCAACTTTTTTACAAGATGAGATGTGCATTTCCTCGCACTCATTGGGTACTTCTTCAATTTTCTCAATGTCCATTTTGCACGTGGACATTTGGTATACCCTAACTCCTTCCTTTTCTCCGTGATTGTGACCTCATTAATTAAATCACTCTCAAATCCACTCCTGAGGCCCTTAGTCCTGTCATTGTTGAAATCAAGGTAGTTGTGATTCTAACCCTTCATCCAAAAAGTCCAAGAAGACATCCTCATGGAATTTTTTCTCATCAACCATAAATAAAATGGTTCATACTTTCCAAAGTATGGTAGCTCGTACAATTGGTAGACTCCAATCTGCTTTAGTAACTTCTCACCAATGTCATCATACACTAAGCATATCTTCTAATGTGTGCTTGTTCATTTTTGTGCTCAACAATGCATCGAGCTCCTTCTTATTATTTGATGTATGATTATTGTAATCACTGATTTTACATTAACAGATGTGGGAATCCCATTCTTGTCCCATGATCATCCCTCCAGGATTCGCATTTATGAGAAATAACTCTAGGGAGAAATTTATTCTTCCACTTTGACCTTCTTCTTCCCTTTTACCTTTTACTTGATCTCGGGATCTTTCTTCGGTGTCATTTGAAAAGTATCTCTTTTCTACCCTCATTAATCAAGCAAGTTGAAACCCTAGTTCAAAATCTTTATTCCCTAGTGGAAATCACATGCCCTAGCTCATTTCTAATGTTTGATTTTCTCAAAACCTTCACCTATGGGACACAAGCTTTTTCCTATGCACAAACCTTCTCTCCACATCCTGGTTTCACACTCTCTCGCACCTCAATATGTTTTTCGGCTCATTTCACTTAGCTCTTTTCAAATTATCTCAATCACAATGGTAAAAATGAACTCGTATCCCATCCCTATATAGATTTTCAAAAATTTAGTGCATTTATTGCTCCTCAACCTACCAATAATCCTCTCATTAATCGACCATTTTCATTCCTTCCATGTGGTACATTTTGTGCCCAAGCTATAACCTTCTTCTTCCTTCTTCTATCCATGCAGACTTCTCTTCATTCAATGTCTCCATACACTAGAGTACCTCACCACCGCACCTTCTTTTCGTAGTTCCATGGCCTCTCAATTACCTCGCATTTTAATACTTTTTCTTAATTCATCTCCATATATGTGTAGAAATTACTCCGATCTAATACAAAGAATCCATAAAATAGCTACTTTCATTAATAATTGAAATCAACAACTCTATATTATATTTTTATTATTTTTATGCTCACTATTTCATTACACTCCATTATATAGAGATGTAAAATAACAATCCTTAAAACAACATTTTTCTTCATATACAACCATACACCCATATGGTTTCAACTCTTCACTAGGTGCCATTAATATAATAATAAAACAACACTAATTGTTTTATTATTCTAACTTACTAACTTACCACATACTAACCACATTTTACATTTACTATTTACATTTACATAGTAAATGTACTTTTTCACTAATTTACCATAATAATAATTACATATGTAATTATTATTCACCAAACATACAAATGGAGCACTAAGATATATTTCCTAACATTCCCCCTTAGTGCGAACATGGGAAAACTCTGCCTTTATACTTGCACCCGCTCATGATCTCGATGATTTTATAGATGATCCTAAACCTAATGGATGGTTTCATGAATGGTCAACCATAAACCAAAAGGGTGATGGTTTTGCATAGGGTTTACCAACAACTGAAAATGGTGGTTTTACAAGTGGTGTACCACAAACCAAAAGGGTGATGGTTTTGCATAGGGTTTACCAACAACCGAAAATCGGTGGTTTTACAAGTGGTGTACCACAAACCAAAATGAAGGTTTTCAAGTGGTTTACTTCTACAACCACATCATGATGTGCCAAGTATTATTCTTAGCCCTCATCACATCTCACTAAGAATAACATAGGAAATTCTGCTGAAATAATATGCATATATAGAAAATATTAAATGTAAAAAAGAAATGGAACATTGAGATCATGTTCCCCCTCAATATGAAATTTCCTTTATCTCCAAAACCACAATAGGAATCATGCAACCAAACACTCGCCAAAAATACAAAGAATCAATGAACACTTTCTATATAAAAATAATCACCATAATTGATACATTTTCCCAATGATCTTTGGTATCGATGAGAGGTGTTGAATGACCTCATTAAATGGTTCATCCTTCCTCCAAGAAATTCACTTATTATAGAAATTATTCATAGTTATAGTCAATTTCATTTGTTATTTATTCATCTCTAGCTTCCCATTCTACAATTTTGCTTACATATGTAGGTGCTTTTTCTTTTTTTCCATCTACTATCCTCCATAGATTTTTCATTTCATTAATTTTGATATCTTTGATTCTCATTTCTTCAAAAACAATACATCAATGTGCTGTATAGTAAATTTCACGTTGCTTCCAAACTAAAACTGGGTTATCTAAAATTTCTTTTTTTCTTCCCGTATAATAGATCGATCCACGCCACAAAATTTTCTTTTCTTCCTTTTTGTAATCGCAAAACAAACCCTAGTTAAAGATCATCTTCGAGACAGATTTACCCTATGCTCGGTCACCAAATGTAGAAATTCTCCGATCTAATCAAAAAGAAGGAATGAATTTCTGCCATAAACATCCTCTAATTGAAATCAACTCTCTATATTATATTTTTATTATTTTTATGCTTCACTCTTTTCATTACACTCCATTATATAGGAGATGTAAACTAACAACTTAAAACAACATTTGTCTTCATATACAACCATACACCCATATGGTTTCAACCTCACCAATATAATAATAAAACAACACTAATTGTTTTATTATTCTAACTTACATCTAACTTACCACATACTAACCACATTTTACATTTACTATTTACATTTACACATAGTAAATGTACTTTCACCTCCTAATTTACTGTAATAATAATTACATATGTAATTATTATTCACCTACTTACCTACATATAAATGGAGCACTAAGATATATTTCCTCCAATATGTCCTCATTTCCGTAAGCAATTTTTTCAATTCTTCAATCTTGAATAACACCCTCAAAATTTAGTTAGATAATTTTTGTGTACTTATTTTCATCAGTCATGTACACTAGATATCAATAACCTACCCCACACTAAGGGTATGTGTAGTCCTTTTGCATAAAAATTATCCAAATAGTAGTTAGCTTTTCATGTAAATGCACTTTACACAAAACACACCAAATAAATTGAAAAAGCATAACAACAAAGAAGGAAAAAAATTAAGGAAATGCAGAATTGAAAACCTAATCTAAATGGCAACACTTTGCCTTATTACAAACACTAAGAAGACTTATTTATAGTAGGGCTTCAACCTACTCTCATTAAAGTATCTGGGTAACTGTATTCCATCAAGTGCCTCTAATTAATTGAAAAGTGTCTATTTCAAGTATGTGAGTGATAACATACGACCCCAACCAATGTAATTTGAGTTTAACCTAGATGGCGCAAAAATTTAGAATCATAAAGGAGCACCATCTATCCTATCTCAAGCTTTTATCCCGATGTGTGTCATGCCATGCTTTTCGCCTGGAATTTTTTTTTTTTTGACTCCAACATGTTATTTCTCATCACTCATCTAGCTAGATTAACTTTTCAATCCATTCTTCTAATTATTTGTCATGAGCTAGACCTCCAATGCACGTGATACACAAAGAAGGTAACATGAAATCCATAGGAAGAACTTCTTTCATGCCAAACACTAACTAAATGGTGTGGCTTTTTCAACCTTTTATATGTTTTTGATATGCCCAAAGTATCCAGATACTTTATCATCCCAATCCTTTTCTTCCAACATCACATATTTTTGTCAATGTTTGGCTCAAATTTTTGTTGAAAGCCTCAGCAATTCCCATTTTTTAAGAGGATGATATGGTGTAGTATTATGGTGTGCAATCATGAATTCATCCAATAAAATTTTGATTGTCTCATTCAGAAAGTGTGTGCCCCTATCACTAGTCAAACTTAAAGGACATCCATACCATGTAATAACATATTCCCATAGAAACCTAGTTGTTGTAGCTGATATGCAATCCTTTCATAGGTTTTGTTTCTACCCACCTTATCGATAATATGTGCAAGTTATGATATAGCATGCGATTTATTTCATGCGTGAATGGTGAAATAGGACCCACAAAATCTATAGCCCATTTCTCAAATGGCTCTCGCACTAGTAATAGGTCTTAGGGAATTTCATCTCATTGACCTGGTTTTCCAAGAAGTTGACAATGATCACATGCCTTAAAAATTCCTTACAATATTTATACAGGGTCTCCCACCATAATCCAATGAGTAAGATCTTGCACGCAAAGTGGGCGTCACCTACATAGTGGCCACCTGCAATACCACCATGAGCTTCCTCCATGATATATGTGTGCTCATGTTCTAGTACAAATGACGACACAATACTCATCCCTGACCTAACTTGTACAGATCAACACTAATTAACATATAGGGTGCCATGTGTATAGAAAGTTGTTTCTTTTCTAAGGATTTCATTCCTTTTGGTGTCATGCCTATGTTTGTAGAAAGACAACAATGTCCTCTAATTCGATGGTACTCATTGTAACCTATATAACTGTGCATCGGCATAGTATCTTCAATGGCCTATGCTTCTTCTCCTGACTGTATTTTGGATAAATGGTCTGGTCCATAATTACTTTTCCCTGGTTTTACCACAACTATGAAATCAAATTATTGAAATAAGAGTACCCATCTGCATATGCACCCTGTAAAATGGGTTTTTTACCAAATACTTCAATGCCATGTGATTTGTATAGAAGAAAAATGGTGTAGCCAGCAGTACATTGTCGAATTTATGTAGCACATAGATAATTGACAAAGCTTCACGCTCTGTAGTTATGTAGTTCTATTATGCAGGAGTCAACTTTCTACTAGAAAAATAGATAGGATGATCTATAATACCTTCTCTATGATTGAGCCAATATTGTGCCAATGGTCGTGCCGAGGTGTCCACATGTACATGAAATGGTTGGTCCCATGAAGGAAAACATAGAATAGGCACGGTAGTAAGTTTCTCCTTTAATGTCTCGAATGCACGTTTTGTGGTTCTCCCCAGTAGAACATACCTTTCCCTTTCAAGTAACTCCTCCAATGGTGCGACAACTTTGGCATATCCTTTAATAAACTTCCTGTAATATCCTATATGACCCAAAAATCTACACACCTCACTCTGACTGGTAGGCTCTTTTAGGCCTATAATGACTGCAACCTTAGCTAGAGTAACCAATAAGCCTTCCTTGTAATTATGTGTCCTAACAATATCCCAAATGGTGTAGAAAATATGCACTTCTGGATGTTCAAAGAGATACTCAACTATCTACATCTTTCAAACATTAAGCACAAATTATCATAATGATCTTTAACTAATCCATACACCATCCAATCATCCAAATAAACCTGTAAGAAGTTGTGAATAAACTCCTTGAACGCTTGAACAACTATGCGTGAAAATACAACAGGCACATTTTTTAGACAAAAAGGCATCACAGTATAGGTGAAGCTACCCCATTTAGTAGTAAAAGTAGTCTTTTCCTGATCCTCTTGGGTGATCCTAACCTGATGATACCCAAAGAACCCATCTGTAAATGAATATATTTCGTGCACCCGCAACACCTTCTAGTTTTTTTCTCGGTGAATGGCATAGAAAAGGGATCACCACACATGCAACATTCAGCTCCTTGTAGTCCACACATATCCTAATCTAACCATCCTTCTTGATACTGATCACCATTGGACTAACCCATTCTAACTCATTGAGGGCTTGATGATTCCAGACTTCAACATTTTTTCAATCTCTTCTTTGACCTTTTGCACAAGTTGGGGTTCATCTTATAGGGTCTCTTTAGAACTATGTGTGCACCCTCTTTAAGATTTATCTTCATCTCCCTAATGATTCATGCATGCCTTTAAGTTCATGGTACCCTCGAGGGAATAAGTCCTGATAATCCCATAGTAACTCTATGATTTTTTCCACTTTAGAGTTGACCAATAGTCTCAATTATGGCTTCCTTAGGCTCAACATCTGATCCAATATTCACCTTCTTTGTCTTCATAGGTTCATGATAGGCACGCATGGTCTTATCTACACTGTCCAACACCTCACACCTACCTATTGAATGGTTTATATCCAGATCTTCTACTTCTTCATCATCCACTAAGTAGATCATTTTCCTTTTTATTTCTCAAGGCAAGCGCACTGAAGTAGTGTGGCATCGACCTCTTGTCTCTTCAAAAAAATGCACTCTTGAGGTTCCTTCATCCAATAAATTTTGAAGGAGTTCTTCAATCTTGGCACTATCTCCCATAGTTAAGTCTTTATGAATTTTAATGCTTCTTCCACCAGAGGCTTGGTAGAGAAGAAGTCAAATGTCTGTGCCATTCCTACAATTAAATCTTGCCAATTTCCAGTCTCTCTATGGAGTTTGGCATAGACATACCAAGCATGTGCGTAACCTTGTAAAGTGGAATAAAACTTGTTCACCCAGAGCGAAGGTGGTAAAGCTTCCTATCCATCTATCCGAGTCTCTCACACTTCTAAACATGGTGCTGAACAAGTTGATTACCATGATAAGTATAGATTTGAGTAGGTGCATTTCTCCTATAGAACCTAGTGGCAAGAGCAATCCTAATTTCATTCCATCCTACAAGATTATCCTTGTGGACCACCCACAGCACATTGTTGTCCCACATAGTGTATATGTTAGCATATTTCTTCTTTCTAGTGGGACTATCCATTGTTTTCCATGGTGCACAAGAACACCATAGGATCTCCTTCTCTAGTGTAATGAGGTACCGAGTTATTACCTATTCTCGACGATAACACGGTTTTTACTACCTTAGGAAATATGCTCTTTACTTCTCACCCTACCAACTCATAAGTGTTATGAGCCCAATTATCAAAAGCAACACTTGTAGTATCATTGATAGAATATGCATCCTCCCATTGAATTATTCCTTCTTTAGATGGCTCAAGCATCTCTAGATCCTAGATGGTGCATACATAAATCCTATTTAGGTATTCTTCACTCAAGGGCTCAACATAGGGTGCAGATTTTCCATCTGTTAAAGGGATAATAAATCTTTCCTCCTTGTTTTCAAAACTGATATAACCCTTGTTGAATTGAAGATCAACATTATTTTCATAGCACTAAGGATGCCCCAATAGAGCTAGGAAGCTATCTGAATTTTCTAGTGCTAAAACCTCAAAATCTCCAATGAACTTGGCTCCTTGTATGGTAATGGATGCATCTTTTAAAACCATGATGGGAGTGGCCTTAGTCTGATTAGTCATGAACAATACATTAGAGGATGGCTACAATGGGGTCTACCCATTTTTTCCCATGCATCTAAGGTGAGAACATTGACTTCTACACTAGTATCAATCAATATATTACTCAATAGCCACCCATCCATAACAACATTCAAAGTTATTTCCTTGTCATAATCTAGGCTATGAGGGGGAAGATTTGCATGCAGGATCTTCCATCCAGTCTCAATACTTGTGCATGGAGTATTTCCTTTTAACCAATTCCCTAACAGTGGAATGATATTCTCCTGGTGCAATAATTTACACACTTCTCTCAAGTCATCTATATCAGTTTGGACCGTCTTTGATGCTTTCTTTTGCTCCATCTTCCACGATTGCTCCTTTAAATATTGTATTTCACCCTGAAGATTCCTGAGTACCTCCATGGTTTCCTAGTAAACCTCCTTTTGATGGGTAGGATCTGGGTACCATGCATGTAGAACCTCCTCCTTAGTGATGGTAGGCTTTATTGTAATGCTTCTCTGGCATGCATTACTTCAACGCGGGTCATGATATTTACCTATAATGCCTCAGATTCTGGTTCCAACTTAGGCATCCATTGATTCTCCACAATGCATTGTATCATAACCATCCCGTGCCTTTTTTTCCCTATTTATGTTGCTTGCTAAGATGCTCATATAGGTCAAGGCATTCCTCATATCTATGATTCTTTCCACAAAAAGAACATGTAATATTCTTAAGACATTAATGCCTATGTAGTGGTCGAGATCCACATGTATAACAAGTTCCATGAGGGAACTCACTTCTTCCACCACCATGACCTCATCCTCCAAATCCAACGGTAGTGTTATCACGAAACTCCTATTTTTCATACACCAATATCTATAGAGTTATCCGAAATCTTGTCTGGATCTGACCAATCATCCAAAAATCTTTTTGATGTCATGAGTCGTGTACCTATAAATTTTATAGTAACATCAAACATTCTTCCTTATCGCATGTTGTAGTAATGGGAAACGAATAGAATCATGGTTTAGATGGCATATCTCATAGTACAAAACAATGAACGCATCGATCTATGGGGAAAACCATCCTTTTTGTGACCTTTAACTTCATAATCGTGCACCAAATCCTCATGCGCGTCTCATGTGCTGAATTTTCCGATAGTTTCTCTAACTTCTTTTCCATATGATCGTGCTTCTAAAAATGGGCTCACCCTAGTGTCTATAGTTCCAACTTCCTCGGTACGTAAGGATGCTTCAAGTGCTTCGCAAAAATTAGTGTATGTTTTATGTGATAATACCCTCCTAAAAGGTGTAATCGGGTGTCCAATGAACTATTGTGCATGTTGGCTTGTGTGAATATCATATGAAAGCTTAGATAATAAGGTTTTAAAATGGGCATCATACACTCCGATACTCTCAAGTAGTGCCTTTCTTGATATATTTGAGTGCACTTATACTCTTCGCTCAAACTCGGGATATGAAACTATTTAAGGAACACATCTTTTAAAGCTAGATAGTCTACGCAAGTCTGATCAGGGTCAAAATTTCTATACTAACTGTGTACATGCCCTTGTAACATAGTAACAAATTGACTTTCCCTATGCTCAAAATTTGTGATCCCTTTTGTACGCCACAATATTTCACACATATATACATGTTCAACAACATCTTCTATGCCCCTATACTCTAGAAGATGAAGAGACATCTCCATGTAAATATTTTGGGGTTGGTGTGGACCTTGCCCACCTGATCTAGAACCTCCATGTTCCTTCTACCTCTAGAACCACCGAGATCCACGGGATCTAGAGCCACTTATACCTCATGATCCTAGATGTGTAGTGAGGGTTGGACCAAAGATGTAATTCCTTATTGCACGTTGTAGTAATGGGAAACAAATAGAATCATGGTTTAGATGGCATATCTCACAATACAAAAAAATGAACGCACCGATTCTACGGGACAACCATCCTTTTTGTGACCTTCCACTTCACAATCTATGCACCAAATCCTGTACGCATCTCATGTGCTGAATTTGCCGATAGTTTCTCTAACTTCTTTGCCATAGTTGCGATCTGTGATTCTAAAAATGGGCTCACCCTAGTGTCTATACTTCCAACTTCCTTAGCGCATAAGGATGCTTCAAGTGCTTCACATAGATTAGTGTATGTTTTATGTGATAACACCCTCCTAAAAGGTGTAATTAGGCCTCCAACAAACCATTGTGCATGCTAGCTTGCGTGAATATAATAAGAAAGCTTAGATAACACCATTTTAAAATGGGCATCATACTCTCGACACTCTTAGTAAGTGTCTTGCCTTATATATTTGAGTGCACTTATACTCTTTTGCTCAAACTCGGGGATATGAAACTCTTTAAGTAACTCATCTTTTAAAGCTAGATAGTCTACGCAAGTCGATCGGGGTCAAAATTTACTGTACTAATTGTGTACATGCCCTTATAACATAGTAGTAAATTGACTTTCCTATGCTCAAAAGTTGTGATCCATTTTACATGCCACAATATTTCACACATATGTACGTGTTCAACAACATCTTCTATTCCCTATACTCTGGAAGATGAAGAGACATCTCCATGTAAATATTTTTAGGTTGGTGTGGACCTTGCCCACCGATCCGAAACTCTCTGTGTTTGTTCTCGCCTCCGAGAACCACCAAATCCATAGGATCTAGAGCCACGTATACCTCTTGATCCTAGGACTGTCAGGCTGGGTTGGACCAAAATATGTAATTCCTGTGTCCCAGCAGTAGTACTAAATTATACCCCAACAGTCTATAAAGTGTTATTACTCCTAGAAGATAGTCCAAAAATCTGCGGTCCTGAATTATGTGTAGATGATGGTACACCGAAAAGGTACTCCCATATAATAATGAAGTTGTTTGAAATGTAATCATTGTGCCTCTTATAAGAATCTCTCTTGCTCTCCCACTACTTGAATTAGCTTTATGAATGTTTGTTGTACTAGATCTTTGGAAAACCAAGCGCAAAAGCAAGGTTCTAGGTGGATTCAGATGCATGCTCGCGCCCAGTCATCTCTGCCAAAGCATGTTTCTACGTGAGGCCAAGGAGAGTTCCCTGTCATTCTTTCCTAAATGGGGAGTTCACGATGCTTGAGTTCCATGTCTTCTGCGTGAACTTCAACTCCTTCTTGAACTATCTTTCTCCACAATGCCATTTTCTCTACAACCTCCCGCTACTTCTCTACCTCCCTCTCATGTGCCTCATTATACTTAAGTTGCCTTTCCTCTCTCTCGCCTCTCCACCACTAGGCCTTCCATCTTTCACCAAAACTACTCCTACCCCCACGCGTGGTGGTTTTTATTTAGGCATCGGTTTACTCTCCAAGTTCAAAGTTACCATCAAGATCTTGATCACGGTGGAATGCCTTGAGGTAAGTTCCCTTTAGATAGATCGTAAAAATGGAATTCAGGTACCTACGGGCATGAATAAGTGGAAATTGAGTACTCAAGATATAAATGTTCAAAACACCATGGAACCACATATCCACAATGTGAGTCCAAATTAGATCAACATCATAAAGGGTCTGAAATTATTCCTGCATCCAGAAAAGTGTGTGATACCTCCAATTCCATTTAGATGCGTAAGTAACCAACCACTCATGATTATACTAGAAAAATAAGCAAAGAATCTCTTATACAATTTGTTATATAGATTTTGTTCTACCCACATACATGCGTTAAACTCGAGATCCGGTGTTGAACCCTCATGCGTATTCATCTTCTAATTCATGTATCTATTCCTTAACACTTGTTTGGGTCAATTGGTATGTCTTCATCACGAACCATCCTGAAAACAAGCAAAAAGAGGTCTTGGTAAGGGAACCAATGATGTAACCTAGAATTCACCAATAAAATCCTAGGTGCACTTTGGCACATCACTCAGCCTAGATTGAGCGCTCACCTGAAGTGTACAAAGGTACTAGGCCCCTCTTTAGGGTTGCTTATTGCAAGATGTTAGCATGATGAAGACTTAAAGCATTCAGATCTATGACTAATATATCATTCTATAGTACATATTCAGATCTAGATCTAGAGAATAACATACTTAAGAGATAACCATGATGAAATCAAGCATGCACGAACCAATTATACTCAGGATTTGACACTTTGATTTAACCAACACATTCCATTGCATTAAACATGATAAATACACATAAGATTATTACAATAGATAATACCATAGTCTATGTGTGCATCAGATTTGGTAGCATAACCTCATAATAACTCAGTTCTCACATGCCACCCTATGCCACACAATTCACTACATATTTATAAGGGTTGGGACTTGCCCTTCACTATTTATCCAATCCCAAAATAGGTTGCATGCTATTATTATCCATGCTCCATTAAAATAATAGCCACACATGTAAGTGCGCTAACAATAAACTTCTTCTAGTTAACTATTAATAGTAAATCTATTCTTGCTGTATCCATATAAATCACTTTGTAGCTGATCCTCCAAAATAGTTAATGCGTGTCGCACAATTATTTAACTAATTTTTGTGCTCGCATGCTATCTCCAAAAATAGGTTACATGATATTATTAGCCACACATGCAGTGCGCTAACAATATAATTATTCTAGTTAACTGTTAATAGTAAATCTATTCTCATCATGTATCCATGCAAAGCGCTTCGTAGCCAATCCTCCAAAAATAGCTAATGCATGTTGTGTAATTTTTTAACTGTTTGTGTGCTCTGCACACTATCTCCAAAAATATATCCTCATCATGAAAATGGCTAAGTCCCAAATATGTCTCTGTCCTCAGCCTGTGATTCCTTTCCGATCCTCCCATGCTTTTGAATGCACTCTACTTTCCCGCACAAACCTTCTATATGTTCGCCGCTAAGTGCCATATTTTAACCGATCAATAGCTTCTAACTTCATGTACATTCTTAGGTGCTGACTAATAAATTATGGATGATATCTTTGAGGGGTCAATTGAGATTCCATCTTTATTTATTATATGTCCCAAGTATTGTACCTTAGTTTCATAAAAAGAACACTTGGATAGTTTTCCGTATAATTTTCTCTTTCTTAGCACCCCAAGTACAATATTTAAGTTCTCATTATGCTCCTCCAAGATTCATGAATAGATGAGAATATCATCCAAGAATACAAGAAAAAACTTGTCCAAGTATTCTTGAAAGATATTATTCATCAAATTCATGAAGGTCATAGGGCATTAGTTAGCCCAAAAGGTAAAACAGTTGAACTCATAATGTCCATATCTTGTTCTAAAAGAAGTCTTATGAATATCTTCTTCCTTGATTCTTAATTGATGATATCTAGAACATAGATCTATTTTAGAGTAAACTGATGCTCCACACATCTGATAAAAAATATCATCTATCCTTGGAAGAGGATATTTATTCTTAATAGTTTCTTTGTTCAACATCCTGTAGTCAATACAAAGTCTTAAGGTTTCATCTTTATTTTTAACAAAGATCACTGGTGCTCCCCAATGTTAGAAACTTGACATTATTAACCCTTTAGACAATAATTCATGCAACTGTGCCTTAAGCTCTACCAATTAAGTGGTAGTCATTTGATAAGGTGCCTTGGAAATAGGTTCTAATGCAGTCTAGAATTCAACAATACAAGCCCGGGCACCGGCACATCACTTAGCCTAGGCGAGTGCTCACCCAAAGCACGCAAAGGTACCAATCCCTCTTTATGGTTTCTATTACAATATTTTTTAGCATGATGAAGACTTTAATCATTCAGATCTATGACTAATATATCTTCCTACAATGCATATTCAAATCTAGATCTAGAACATAACAGATAACCATAATGGAATCAAGCATGCAATACTGAAATATAACCATGATAACACCTTGTTTTAGTCCATAATCTCCATTATATTAATTTCAGTAAATACACAGAAGCTTCCTTACAATCACAGTAGTATACGCTCATGCATGTAATAGATTTGACAACATAATCTCACTATATCCTAGTTCTCACACCTATATCTATGCTCTCTCTGCTACACAGTTCAATACATATTTATAAGGGTGGGGACTTTCCCTTCACTGCTTATCTAATCCAAAAATAGGTCGCATGCTATTATTAGCCAAGCATCGTTACAAAAAAAGGCTTACATGTAAGAATGCTAACAATAGATCTCTCTTAGTCAACTATTAGTTCACAATTCTATCTTTAGCTTGCATCCATGCAAAGAACTTCATAGCCGATCATCCAAAAATAGCCAATGCATGACACACAAGTATCAATCGATTTGAGTGCTCCACATGGTATTTCAAAAATAGATCCTCATCATGAAAATGGCTAAGTCTGAATGTCTTTCTCGTGTGCGATCCTCTACGATGCTTCCGCACCTTTGAATGCCCTGCTCTCCCACATGAACCTTTATTACCTTCACTAGGTGCCATATTATAATTGAACAACATTACCCCACACTATTTTCATTTCCGCCTCGACAACAACTTTCTAAAACAAATCAAAGAATATGAATAGAAGAAAAGAAAGAATTTTGATGAATGAAAGAATGTCTTTAACACTGCATTATCTTTTCTTTGTAACATGAATAATGCATTCGGGATATTATTATTTTATATCTTCCTCTAAGGTCTTCTAGTCATTGAGCGTGGCCTCTGCTTCTCTCGTAATATCCACTTCAATTGACTCTAATTCATCCCTTGCAAGATCTCCTTTTCATTCAAGACCAACACAATGCTTTGGACATGCCAGTCATTCTCTCTTCCAACAAGTCCATATTTTGAGTGGTGAGTTTTCCAAGCTCATCTAGCCTTTCCTTGTGTGGTTCCTGAGTTGTTGTAAGGGCCTCATAATTTTTCTTAACAAGTCCTAATCATATGTGCAGCCTAATGTCTCATCCTTCATGGCCTTTAGGACCGCATTATCTTCTAAAAGTCTCGGTCCTTATAATGGAATTTGGCGCTATACAAATATTTAGTGCTTGATCCGCCTTCTTTAATTCCTCCTACCTAAGAAAGATCTAAATAATCCTTCTACTTCATGTGTTGGATCTTCAAGCATTAAGTCCACCAATGTACTTACATAATATTTTCCAAAGGAAACGTCTTAGGTACCTTTGGTTCTAGGTGTGGCCTAGCCTTCATGATATTATCACCACTCTCCTCTGTAATGCTAATAAACAAAATGTTCTTCTTCTTGGCCAAGTTTCTTTCTTGCTTTAGGCATGTTATTTCCTCTTCCTTAGTCTTGATCTCCTTCCTTAGAGCCCTAATTATTACATGATTTATCCATATTCATTGTGTGACCTCTGTCGAGATCTTCACCAAAGTATTTCTTATTTTCTCATTGGACATAACAATAGGCTTTACTTTTGTTATGTGTCCGGCCGAGGTGTATTGTTCAACATCATCAACATGCATGACACACACATCAAATTATGGTTCATCCATGTGTGGTTGCATTGACCATGACAATTTCTTCCTTGTGCGCACTATTTCCATATCTTCATCCATTAACTCCCACCATACAACTCCTTTTGTTTCATTTTTCTCTGAAAACAAGCAGTGTGACCAATTTTACATGTGTCCTCGGCATAGCCATGGCCAGTGGAACATACTCCCACATGTTCTTCTTGATCTAGGCTACTTAGAAACTTGGGCTTCAAGATTTGGAACTTGTGTTGCTATGTCTTGAGCAGTCTCGGTTGTTGTCTCATATGTCCCTTTTTCTCCCTCTTCTCCATCCTTCATTTCCTCATCTTTTGTTCTTCCATGTTCTCTGGAGGTGTAGGAGAATTGGGCGTGCTTTCCTCCAAATATTCCGCTTCCTCATTCAACTTTAATTTCCTTCTCATTTTCTCGGTTGTCTCCTTCTGTGGAGAGAGTCAAGGTGATCTACACACTATTTGTGGAGTAACACCTTGGGTCCTTGTTCTCCTGAATACTCTCTTGAATCGGCACTCTCCTTGGACCGCATCCAAGTCCTCATCATATTCCTCTTGTGGTTGAGGTGGAGTAGTTGCGTAATTAGATTCATCCTTATTTGGAGGTTATCTTCTACCTCTATGTTCCAAACCATCACTATCCTCATGCTCTTCCTATTCATCATCAACCCGAATCATTTACGTGGATTGGGCACCAAGTATTTTCCATTATATGCTTAAATTTTGGGCACTCTAGGAGTGCAAACTCATTCTCCACATACTTAGTGTTCTCTAACTTGGGTTTGAGTTGCAGCACACAAACGCTGCTGCAGTATCTTGAACTTCCAAGGTTATATGTTTCATGCTTATAATATCTGAAATAAGCCTTTCAATGTAGGCATTGCACCCTGGATATACATACCTCTTCCTCAGAGTATGGTAGTCACAATCTACCTTTTCTGCATTGAAGGTTAGGAAGCGCACATCTAAGAACCGGTGAAATGATGCCTAGAAATATCTCACTATGAAGGCATACGACCGGTTTGTACCATGGGCTCAAGCCCCGTCCTTCATCATAAATCGCTTGATGCAAAAATGTTGGTATATAGAAAACTGAACCCGCCTTACCCACCACCGAAGGAAAATCCTTGGGTATGTGCCACTCTTCCTCAAACAGTGTAGAGTCTATTGTACCACATTGTAGAAACTAAAATTAGGTCACACTCCCTTTTTCGCTTGACAAATAAGCACCCTTTGTTACATTTACCTAGCCATGACCCCCCTTCACCCCACTAATATTAAATTAATTAATTTAATTAAATTAATGCATTATCCTCACTATATTTATTATTTAAATATCTTATTTGAATAATATCCACACATGAAGTTCACTTAGAAACCTCACCAAGCCAACTCAACCTAAAACCTATTGTTAGCAAGTTCCCATAACTAACTAAGACTTACCCAAACCCTAAAAATCAATGCCTACATTCCCTCTAACCACATTCCTGCATGCTCACAAGAAGATCCCAGTCTAATCCATGGGATAACGACACGAGATTCAAGGAAATTAGGAGGATCTCCCTAGTTTAGTAAACCTAGAAATTCCACCGACCGACATAGTTACCCCTAACCGTCGCCGGTTAATCTGACCGGCTTGTAATCGGTTACCCATTTTTAACCCCAAAACAACCTTATTCTCAAGGTTGGAAGTTGAAAGCAAGTTGGTAAACTTTGGGAGAAATTTGATGAACAAGAAAACATCTTAGAGAGATAACACATCTTTTGAGAGCCAATTCCAGCAAAAATCACATCCAAGGAGGGAGATTGAGCGTCTTCTCCTGCATGACCATCCCAACCATGATATGATCTATCAAGCAAAGAAGAGTGTACATGCATCCCATGTAAAATCTTTTCTTCATTTGGTGATCACTTGAAATTTTCATACTCATCATCAGCACCTCCATCCCTCACACACAGACATTCGGGAATGAAATCCAAGTAAGT
Source organism: Taxus wallichiana var. yunnanensis (assembly GCA_018340775.1). Classification (NCBI taxonomy): domain Eukaryota; kingdom Viridiplantae; phylum Streptophyta; class Pinopsida; order Cupressales; family Taxaceae; genus Taxus; species Taxus wallichiana. Next base: position 623,624,452 of record CM031243.1, on the reverse strand, counting down.
AAAACATCATACTTTCCTGGTTATTTCATTTCATCGTCATTTTATCATTCATTGTTTATCTTGCTCCCTATTGACCTTCTCCACATTTTCACCTTTGTATACCCATTGAAATCTCTCAAAAGCCCACTCAGTCACCCAATACCTCATCCCAATGAACCCAAGTCTTTGTGCAATCACAAAGGAGACCGTAGCCTATTTTATGGCCTTTCCAGATCCGACAAGGCGCATCGGTTACACCTAATTATTTTCGGTCACCCCCGATCGACACCCGGTCCCGTGTTTGCCCACACAACCCTTAATAGAGATCTACCCACCTAATTTTATCTCACCCTCTTTCACTGTGATCTACTTAAGACCTCTGCCAAACCTACAAAACCTAGAACCAATCATTTGACCTTTGGATTCTATTCTAGCTTAGCCTGTTAGATTAGATCTATTTATTATTGTGTTTTTAAGTGAGATACCTAAATCATTTTAAAATAACAATAGGATTTACTTTGTTTACAGCATTGAATTGTTTAAAACAGTGGGTGATAACCATCTAGGAAGTATCACACTTCTCGGATCTAGCATATGCTAGGTAGTTCACTACCCATATTGTTTAATTCCTTTTGGTGGTCTTGTTTTCATTACAGGTAGTTCCTCCTAGCCAAAAGGAAGCTCTCACGATCAGTTGTGAATTTGGAAGTCATACACATGCAACAACCCATTATCCGACATTTGAATAGGTATTCCTCCTACACCCTTTACCCTATCTATTTCGTCAATGCTTCTAAGAAACAATCTAAGAAAAAGGTGAAACATTTTGGCACGCTTGCAAGTGGGACCCATCTAGGGTTCCTTACATTTCATTCATTCCTAGGAAAAAAATTGTGTGTTTGTTTCCCTTCTAAATAGCATACACACTAATTTTCTTCTTTGGTAATCCACCTCTCCTTTGTATTTTCTCTAAAGGAAACTTTTCTTTTGGCGTAATTAAAAAGAATAATTTCTTCATGTTTTATGTATTGTCTTTGAAAGAGCATCCCTCTTCCTCTTCATCTTATTGTGTCATCCAATTTCACATTTTTTATTTGGGTTTAAAAACAAGTGCATTCCATTCTGATTTATTGCATTAGCTCACATTAATTGAGGGCAACCTATACGTTGGAAGTCATGACCACTGATGGTTGACAAACAAATCATAGAAAAGCACTTCTATCCTTTTCTCTTTCTCTAAGTCTTACCAAACCTCACAAAAATTCAAAATACATACATTCTTAAACAACATCTTACCTGGAAGAAGTTGTAGGTGATCACATGATCACGACATAGTGGGCACCTAGCTCACTGCTCTATCGAGTCATACTTCAGAGTGAAGCCCGCCCACCATAACATACCTGAAACCTCACCTTTTAGATCTCCTTCTTCGTAGGAAGCCATCCTCACCAAAAAACTCTATTTCAAAATTCATGTGTCAGTCCCTAAATAGCAAAAGCTACACAAACATAATAGAAAAGACACTCCTAGGATAGCATTTTCTTAGTGTTTTTACTTAGCTTACATTTTGAGGTGAGAGTTCACGTTCATCACTTTTTCTTGTTCATCCTTGCACACTCCTCATCATAGCTGGTGTATTCCGGCTTCACCTGAGTGTGCCTAGGCCATATCATCATCATTCCTAGAATTTTGGGTCTAATTCTACATCAGATTTTAATTCACAACCACTTTCTTTCATCATTGTTTCAATTTCACAGTAACTATCATTGGTTACCTCGTACCGCCATTGGTTATACCCAATCGAAGTCGATTGCATGTCCTTTTGTTAACCTACTCAAAAGGAAATTATTACTTCACTTTCTTCCACTTCTCAGTCTCTGTCACTTTCATCATTCCCATTGATGTTTTAAACATCCTCAGATTTGGCATACCTCCACAGATTTTACCTTACGCCTTGTTGTTTACTCACTATCTATTTTCTCAAGTGACCAAAGATGGTTATACCTTACCAGCGTAAATCAGTTTTCCCTAACCATCATCGGTTATCCTGTTTCACATTCTAGCCATCATTTGGTCCTTTATCCACTTTTTATCACTAGATTCACCTATTCCTGCTGTTCTCTATATCATTTATAGAAAAGCAACCCTACTGATAGATCTTGGTTCACATGGTGTGACCCAAGACAAGAAAATGTCATTGTATTCCACGCTAGTTGTCAACCACTCCCACCTAGTCCTTCACCACCTTCTATTTTATCACCAGCCATGGATCCCATCCAATCTACTACTATCGCTACCGTGAGATGAGGAGTTTGCATGAATCCTTGACCAAAACCCTGCCGCCTTACAGTTTTACCTTTCCCACTCATCCACTTGAGACACCTCGGAGTCAGGGTAAGTGCAGCAAGTTGGGGGACAAAAAGGGGTCATAAGTGGACGTCATATTGCAAATAACAACATAATATCAACTTGTAGGGATTATTAGCAATACATACACTCAAAATTAGAAAAACTTATGCTAATATGAATCGTAGCATCCAGAATCTAGTTTCTAAAATACTAATTTTTTAAAAAATGGACAAGATTAGCTATATTAAACACTCAAAATTCAATGACTTGGTAATTTTTTTAAAAACACCTATAAGATTATAGTCCGTTTGCCCACAATTTGGATGACCAAAAATTGATATATATTTTTATCCTTTGGTGAGAAGTTAGATGCCACTATCCATCTTGGGATGGATTTTATTTTGTATTTTTTGAGCAATATTTTATTTTTATGATTTTTTCCGTGAAAGTGGTATGAAAACATAAAGAAAACAGAGCACTTTCCGTTTTCCCACCATAACTTCATCAAAAATATTGAAATCAAATAATTTTTTTGAACATGTATATAATTTCACCACGGTTGGGATGGTATAAGTTTTATCACAATTTGATAAGTGAAACAAAATTTGCGGAGTCTTAAATGTAGACATAAACATTCACAGAAAAAGTGTCTTAAAAACCTACTATTAGTGAAAAATTATAAAATGATATTTATCCTATTCTATTAACTTTAAAATTAGTAGTTCTACAAAGCTAAAGTATCCCCATGCAATGGTACCATTTTTATGACATATTTTTACTTTTCGGCATGGTTCAAGTCTCGGAAGACTAAATTTGATGTTTTGCTATTTTTAATGTAAAATTTAGGATTTGATGTCCACTTAATTGGCCCCCCAACTTGTGCACTTACCCGTCGGTTGATATACAACATGCCCTCGTATCTATCCCTCGACTCTCACACCCACTTCTACATCAGCCCCATCTAGCTCCATGCTACCCACATCCACTTTACCCCTAGTCATTTTGTAGTTAGGTTCTATACCCACTATGACTACCACATCTGTTACCTCTATGGCACCCATTACATCCACCGTACCCTCGATGACTACCCCAAACACAACCTCATCCACCCCTAATGTCTCATACATACCTATAGCTACATTCCCACCTCTAGTGTCAGTGATCCCTACCCCATTTCAAAACATGGTTCTTTCCATTCCACAATCATTAGCCCCTATTGCCACTAGGGTTACCACGACCCTTCCACCCCCATATACATACTACCAACAACCTCTTGTTTCATCCATTATTCATTCCGGGTATGTACCCCTATTTCACTACCTTCTTCTCCACCACCCTACATGGAAGCCCCATACACTGGAGTGCCACCCCTATTATACACCCAAAACCAACCTCCTCATGCTACAGGAGGTATCCAATCATCACAACCCACCAATGACCTAATTAAATTGATGTTGGACAAGATGCAGACATTAGAGGCATCAATTTTTGGCTCCTGCAACACTCTCACCTATGATGAGATTTGCAATGAGCCTATTCACCCATCCATTCCTATCTGTTCATACCCTATGCATTGGGAAATGCCTAAATTCAATCATTTCAATAAAAAAGACCCCAATAACATTTGTGGTCATTCAAACATGGGTGTTATCTGATCACTCATGATGATGCCTTGCTTTTGAGAAATTTTCCCATGTCCCTCACTGGACCTGCATTAGATTGGTATAGTGGGTTACCTAAACACTCTATATTCTCATTCAATCAAGTAGCCCAAGCCTTCTTGGACCATTTCTCTATCAATATCGTCAAGAAGGTTACCATGACCGATCTATATTCCACACGTCAATATGAGGATGAATCCATCATAGATTTTGTCGCTCACTAGCGTAGCTTGATCAATCAACTTACCTTCCAACTGCCATAAACTGAACTCATCGAGCTCTTCACACGAGCTTGCACTAGACATATCTCCCCAACCTTGCAGGTCCAAACCTTCCAAACATTGATGAGGCATTCACTATGGCATGAAAGTTAGAGATTCGGGCCATCAAGAGAAGAAGATCTAATTAGGAAATAGGAATTTAGAATTCAAGCCAAATGATACCTCTTCTCTCCCAAACCACAAACCATTTATTCAAAAGCTAAGGGCACCGCTAATGCAGTGGTACTCAAGGTCGGCCCACTCATCTATCGAATCAAAGGCTACACCCTCATCTAATCTCTCACATCTAGGATTTTCAATTCATATGAGAGCGGTGAAAATATACCCCAATTGGGGAACCTTACACTCATGTCTTAGAAAAGATTATCAAAGCTAGAGCCATCACCCTTCCACCCATAAAAACCACACACTATTTTGACCTACTCACCCAATGCCCATATGGTATAAAGAACATGATTTCGTAATTATCATCGAGTAAAGGGTCATAGTGATGACAATCGCATCACTTTCAAGAATATTGTCCAAGAAATGCTCAAGAAAGGTGAATTAACTATGGATAATCCCAACTCCATCCCCAACCAAAATCTACAAATCTTCAAAAACCATTCCCAACCATGCCCCTTCATCCAATCAAACTAGTGAGACATCAACTCATGATACCCATACCCGTGAGGTTCATGCTATCTTTAACGAGGTACCTATCACCTCTCAATTACCTCACATCCCTTCCATAGATGAAATCCTTAGCCCAAAATCCTCCTTCCACATTGGAACCTACCTCCCTATTCCTTCACCAACAGAGGAACACCTTTCATCTCCTTCATCACCTATGGAGGGGTCTTCTGCTAACATTGAGACCATCTCACCCCTGGCTTCTCCACTTAGAGAACCTTTACCTACTAGTACCTCCTCCACCCATAGAGGAGCTCCCATTACCTCCTCCACCCATAGAGGAGCACCCATTACCTCCACCCACAATAGAGGAGCACCCATCTATTCCTCCACTTATAGAGGAGCTCCCATCATCTCCTCCACCCATCATAGACCGGTTGAGATACCTTTGCCTCTCGGCGAGCATTCTCCATCTACTACCCAAAATCCAACAAACCTACTTTTGGCTCTCTTACCCATGGAAGCTGAAGTTGGCCAATTCCTCATCTCTAAGATGCATTTTATGGGAATTCCTATTAGGTCCTCACCAACTCCACCCACGGACATGTTGTTCTAACGTTTATCCGATCACTTAGATTATGTGGATAGGGCTGGTTTTACTATGGGCGCCTCTTACTCCTTGTCTCAACAAAGATGCAAAGATCCCTCACTGATACCTCCACTATCTACCCAAACACATTTCAGCCCATCAAACCAAATACAACCACTACTATCACAACCCCTCACACGATACCTATTAGCACTCAAACCACACCCTTACCCATAACCCGATCTACATCTAAACACAAACCCACACCCACAACATTTGCCTCAACTAAACCTATTACCACTTTAGGGGTCACCTCGACCACCAACTTTACTCATCCACCAATTAAACTGGGTTTAGCTACATCCTCCAACGTCAAAACCACACTTACTCCGAAACCTAAATCAAAGAAACAAAATCATGAATTCATACCCCGACCATGGCACCAATCACACCCGCACTTGTCCCATCTACCTTAAAACATCAGCTATCCAACATGGTCAAGCACCCTTCACCCATCCATAAACCAATAACACAACAACCCATTCTTTCCTCACAAACCTCTAACCTACCCAAGCACATAACATGACTTTCACCCGCACTGTAGTCTCTTTACCACCAATACCTCAATACCCTAAGCTATTACTTCACTACCCACTACACTTCAGTCATTGTCTCTCACACCCCAAAGTACAACCCATGTAATTTACCTTCATAGCACCCCCAGTTATCCCCGTGGATAACTCACCCTCTTCCTCCATCTGATTTTCCTTCTAGACCTCGTACACCCACATCACCTTTACCCAAGAAGGTGAAACCCAAAAACAAAACCCACTACCTCACAATAAGGTAGTCAAAACAACCACACACCCTCCTACCGTCCATCTACTATATCCCTACCCAAAAAACACAACCGATACCTAAAACCACGTCGACACCTAAAACCGTAACTCAACCCATTCCTACTCTTCCAAAAATAGTTCCTCGATAATCAACCACACCTACACCCAAACCCACGTTCACTTCCCATTGTGATCCACTAGTAGGGTCCTATGCCAAAATTTTAACAAACCTCCTTGAGACTTCTTTTATTAAATTACCACCACTCATGCCTTTTGACCCCCTCAAACCCAAGCCAAAAGGGTTTGATGATACTAAAATTACAATACCATCGTGTGCCAGGCATGATGTGGAGAACTACAAGGCCTTGAAAACCGTCCTTATCCAATTATGTCCACTATAAACCAACTTTGACGACGAAACCTTCTCGATGAGGATCCTGGTTCACCAACACCCATACCCACACTACCCACTCAACAACCACAACCTCCACCCTCACCACTTCTCTAGAGCCACACCCAAGATTTGAAATCAACATGGTTCACATCAAAGAACTCGGCCATGTCACCACCCAAATGTCGTTGCACCCACCTAACCTCATAGGGTTTTTCTCCTCTCGGTAGGTTTTTGCCTATCGTGTCGTTATACCACTCATCCTACACCTTCTCCATTTGCAACTTCCCTCAAATCAACATGATACATGCCACTACACATGTGCATAAGGGCAAAGAAAAAGAAACTGACCCACCAACCAATCCTATACCCAACATACCATCTGCACCCATACCTAAAATAAATATCTCAGTGGCCCCACGTACCCTATTTCTAACAGCGTCACACATCACACCATGATCAAACAATTACACCAATCTCCTCTCAAAATGTCCTTATATGACCTCATCCAAACCTCGAATCCCATCGCTCAAGCCCTCATAGAGGTCCTTCAATCTATTGAGGTTTTACCCAATGACCTACACCGTAGCCTCCATTATCACACTCATCATGTAGCCTCTCTCACCAAATTACCACCTTCATCCTCACCTCACCTTGTTCACCAAGTGGCTCCCCTTAGCTTCTCTTAGGAGGAAGAGATCGCGCCATACCAAAATGATGACCCGGACCCATCCCTCTTCATCTCTGTCCACATTGATGACATACGGGTACACCATGTGATGATTGATGGAGGCACTAGCATTAACATTATTTCATCCCATGCATTTGCTCAAATGCGCATACCTAACAATTGCATGCATAAACATATGGTCATGTTGCGTTCATTCAATGATGCTTTATCACTTTCACACACTAAAACTTTGTCATCCTTCACATTTGTGTGGCTCCCGCACTTCCTGAACTATTTTATGTTTTGGAGGGGGAATTCCAAGATAACTTATTCTTGGTAGACCCTAGATCTGGGTGTCATGGGTTGCGTTCCTTCCACTTTGCATCGTTGTGTAAAGTTTGAACACGAATGATGGACACACTTATACCATTCCATAGTTGACCCATCACCTTTCAAAACATGCAACATGCTATACCGACCCAATGATGTGCTCATACCACAACCATCTACCTCTGCAACCAATACCGCTTCACTGTTATCCAAAATGTGCCCCTTGCTCATTTTGTGGCTAACTCCTTTCATTCTTCCCTCTCTTGTGCCTCAGTCATAATTTTTTTCTTTTTAGGAACTCAAAACTTTCTGGAAATGGCACCATTGGATAGAGATCTTTCTCATCTTTCCAGAAAGGTAAAGTTTTCCTCCTAACTCCATGTATTTTTGAAGTTATGGCTCATGGAGTTTTTGTGGGAAATTTTCCCCTGAAAGGCCCGCAACCAATGAAATGGTGCCACGTGTCCAAGGAAGTGGCGGGGGTCGGAGGAAAACTTGGTTTTTTACCAAGTGTTTGGCAAAGTTTTCAAAAGGGATATTTTTCCCCAGTAAGCCCACCGGTGAATCAGATTATGCCACGTGTCCAGGGGGAAAATTTGAAAAATTGACTAAGTGTTAGCGCCATGGAAAATTTCAAAAGGAAGGCCCGCCGACCAATCATGTTATGACACGTGTCCTATGGCATCAGACCTGAGGGTGGAGGAAAGATTGGAATTTTGGCGAAGTGTTTTGGTAAAAGGGAATGGAGAATTTTTTGGCCCATTGCCCCCACCGACCAATCATATTATGCCACGTGTCCATGGGTGCTCGGACCTGAGCAGCAGAGCACGGGGGGAGATTGGGAATTTTCCCAAAGGGATTGCGCAAAAGGAAAAATGTTTTCCCAGGCCCGCATCGAATGAGATGCCACGTGTCCATGATCTTAGGCCGGAAGAAGGTGGGGAAAATTTGGGAAATTTTCCCAAAGGAAAAGGAAGGAAAATTTCAAAGGAAAATCGCCCCAAACGCGAAGCCAATGGAATTGTGCCACGTGTCCTCGTGTGGCGTAAAAAAACTCAAGACAAGCCCGTAAGGAAAATTCAAAGGAAAAGCCCCACATCCAATGGGGTTTTCCACATGTGTCAGTCAAAAAATGGTCAAAAAAGTGATGGAAAATTTAGAGGAAATGCCCGCGGTGAATCACCCATTGCCACGTGTCCTCAACTCATCGGCCTGATGGGGATTTTTGGAAAATTTTCCAATGGCGAAAACAAAGGAAAATGAAGCAAGAAGGCCCACGCCTAATCAAAACATGCCATGTGGCACCCGAAATGGTGGAGCATGGGAATTTTGGAAATTTTTCCAAATGACCAAAAAGTGGAAAATTTAAAAAAATTTGCCCGCCAATCCGATTTGGCCTGTTTTGCCCTAAAATTTCAAACGGCCATATCTTTCGATCCAGAGCTCAGTTTTTCACGTTATTTATATCAATGGAAAGATGGTGAAATTATCTACAAGATTCCAAGGTCATTTTTGCATTTTGATGGAGTTTGGAGAGATAAAATTGAAAAAAAATGCCTCTGGCACGTGGTCATGGATAGAAATGACATTTCAACCACCATTTTTAATGAAGAATGGCTCACATTCTCTCCCAGCATGGTGGAAAAATGTCAAGGGATGGGCCTGTAAGGATGCCCATGCTATTTTACTATGTTTTTGGTTGGTGGTTGAAGCTCTCCCATGTTTTCCCATTTCTCTCTCCTGGGGTCATTTCTGGCATTGTAAAAGCTAGATTTGGCTCATTTTCAAAGGTTGAACATTTTTTATGTATTACAGGCTCCCTCTTTCACCTTAAAAGTGATTTTGTGGAAAAATCAGACCTCTTCTAGACTCGCAACATGTTTTTTTTCCTCCGTGTGTTGTAATGTATGTATTTTGATATTGAAAAATGACAATGCAAGCTCTGTGAATGAGTTTCAATCCTCTGCTTATGTTGTTTGCTTTCTTTCTGATCTTTCATTACATGTCATCAGTTTGTGCATGAAGTTTTGTTGCATTTCCATGATTTGTGTCAATCTGCAGAAGTAAAAAATGCTCACCACTCCTTTGGTGCATCACCTTATTAGCATTAGTTTCAGTTTTTTACATTCTCTATCTCTGTCCCCTTTGGAATTTAGAGTAGGATTTGAATTCAAAACCTCTGTATAACTTGTAAGTGATATATCTGATCAGAGGAGTTGAGGAACCAACCTCTAATCTAGAGATTCCTTTCCCATTTTTACAAGTCCCACACTTGGGGAGAGGATTCAATGTTGTGCAATCACACTAGATGTCCAAGATGTCAAACTAGAAGTCTGATCAACATCCAGGGGTGCTGCTGATTTGCAACAATAGTTTTGGCATGCCCGGTGGGACCTTAGAGGTCTTCATCTTCATTGCAACAAATTGATGTGCATTTGTTGCAAGTTTCTTGCTTAAAAGAGCCCTAAATTACACATCTGGTGACTCCAAGGAAGAAGAATCAACTGGTTTTAGCAATGCAGACTGAAAACTCATGAGAAGAATCACCACAAGGTCAAGAGTTGGAGAAGAAGAAGTGTTGTTTGAGTATCTACAGTTATCTCCAAGAAGAAGGCAAAGAGGGAGGAGAATTCAAAGGTCTCCATCTCCACCAAACAGAACTCTCTCAACTCCTCCACCTGGTAGGCCTTTCATTCAATCAACAAGGGTTCTAAGGCCAATCAGAATGGCACAAAACAACCCCTATGTCAATTTCACTAGTAGCAGCCCACTTGCTCTCAATGCACAAAATCCAATCCCAGTTGCAGCATTGAAGAACATCCCATACTTTACTGGAGAAAATCAGACCACTCCTGGTGATCATGTTAAGGATATTGCTAATATTTGTGCAATCCATGAGATCAATGAGATGCAAGTTGCTATCAAACTATTGGCATCTTCATTCAAAGGGAAAGCTTTGCAATGGTTTAGGAGTCTTGCCTCAGGTTCTATCCAAAATTGGAACCAGCTATGTATAGCCCTCCATGAGTAGTTTGGAGAAAAGGGAGACAACTTGTCCCTTTTGGAGCAGATGACAACCATCAAGAGAGCTCCCAATGAGCAAACTGACTGACTTCAACTTCAGATTTCAAATGACTTGGGAGAGAATTCCAATGGTAGTAAGGCCAGCAGTAGAAGGTGCTTTTCTATATTACCTTAAAGCTTTAAATTCTGATATTTCTATGTTAATTCAATCCATGGGAGGCACAACTATCCCTGTTGCTTATAGCATTGCCATTAGAGCTGAAAATTGTTTGATTCAAGCTGGCAAGCTAGCTCCTAGGCCTCCAATGCCATTGTTTCCAAGTTTAGAGAGCCCAAGTACTAGCCAAGTGCCTAATTTAGCTCCTATTCCCACTCCTAGAAATCAGAATTCAAGTGAAGCTTCTACTTCATCTCTAGTGCCTCAAATGAACTTCAAGAAGTCATGAAGCAATTGCAAAATCTAGGTAATGAGCTGGTTACACTCAAGAGGCAAGCAAGCCCAAGGTTTTAGACCTCCTTTCCAGCCTCAAGCTCAGCCTAACAGGCAGCCATACCAACCTCAAAGACCACCCAATCTAGCTGCAAATTTAAACCAAGCAAGACCTCCTGCCAACAGACCATTTCAGCCCTATAATCCCAATGCTATATCTGCCTCTAAGGCATTAGTGCCAGTGCAAAACAACATAGCTCAAGAGTATGATTGGTGTTTTCCATGCAATGAACCTCACAACTAGTCTATGTGTTTCAATGGTGCCTTAAATCAAGCATTAATGGTGACTAACAACTGGTGTGGAGGGTGAAGGTAGTCAAGGAAATAACCAACAACAAGACACATTCCAACAGCAATCAGCTCCAAATGATACTACACTTGTAAACTGGCAAGCAGAAGATTTTTGTGGCATGAATCAAACAATTCCCCAAAGTGTTGCAGCCAACACAAGGTCAAAAAGGAGAAATTTGGGTGAAGAACAACCATTGGCTCCAAGTAATCCACAACCTTCTATCACTCCACAAATTATTGGCAAACAAAATTCAGCCCAAACACACAAGGGCTGCCTAAAATAGCTCTTAGGCCAACTCAAATGCCAGTTGTTGCTGCCCATATGCAAGGAATGAATGTGCAAGCCAAGGGACAACAAAGAGATGCTTCATCTCCATTCAACATCATTGATCAGATGAAGAAGACAAATGTAAACATATCAATGTGGGAATCACTATCTATCCCAAGCCAAAGAGATTTGCTACAAGCTGCCATGAAGGACTGGTCAACTTCAAATCAGCAAGTCCAAATGCAAGAGAAGGTGCTCACAAATGCTGCCCCCACCTGAAGGGAATCATGGAGGACAAGCAAGGTAAAATGTTGAAGCCCCTCCATTCTATGTTTCATTGATCATTGGAAACCAATTAGTACACAATTGCATGATTGATTCTGGGGCAAGTAGTTCAGTAATGCCCAAGAAAATAGCTGATCAGTTGGGAATTCAATATGAAGTCATATCCAAAGGGGTAGTGCAATTGGATGGGACAATAGTAACAATAGTTGGAGTGATAAAAACTTGAGTCTTACTTTGCATGCATGCCCCAACGTTGTTGTTTTACAAGATGTCTCAGTAATAGATCTTCCACCACTCTTTGCCCTATGTCTGTCAAGGGATTTCACAGCCAAGATTGGAGGTTACTTATCTACTGATTGGTCACACATGTTGTTTAGACAAGATATGGAACTAAAGCCACAATCAGATCTGAACCTATTGCAAACTTTCACATTGAGCCTTACACTCCAAGTCAGATCAATACCAATTGTTCAACGTTTGATCAAGAGGATTATCCAAGCACTGATGAAACTGACACCAAGGTAGGAAGCATCCTGATCTAACTCTTGATGAATGGGCAAACAAGGTGCATGCTTTTGATCCTTATCAAGAAATAGAAGAATATGAGCTAGGATTCTATTGCATGCATGAAGAAAATCAGCCTATTCCTAACATCACCAAGCCAGATCACAAGGATGAAAATGAGGTATGGCAAGTTGTTTTTGATGGATCAAGGAGTAGACAAGGTGCAGGAGGGGAGCTATGCTTGTTTCACCTCAAGGAGTTAAGTATTATTCAGCTTTTAGATTTCAGTTTGCATGCTCTAATAACACTGCTGAATATGAAGCTTTGATACAAGGATTGCATTGGTCAATCAAGAGAGGAATAAAGAACTTGCAAGTCTTTGGTGATAGTGAGTTGATTGTCAACCAAGTTAAGGGGCAGCATGCTGTCAAGAATGATCTACTCAAGTGCTACAAAAATAGGGTGTGGGACCTCATTGAAGATTTTGAGGGCTTTGGCATAAAATCCATTCCTAGAAAAGAGAACCAAGCTGCTGATAGGCTTGCAGCAGTTGGGGCAGCCTTTGACGTTGTTGAAAGCATTCAAAAAAGACAAGGTACACCAAACATCCATGTGATTATAAGGCCTTTAGTACTAGACAACAATGTAAGTTGGCAAGTGTTTGAAAATGATCAGCAAATCATCCATTTCTTGCAAGAAGAGGCTGAGTTCTTAGCTAAAAATCAAGAAAAGTTGGAGCAAAGCAGTATGGTGACCAAGTGGTACAACTGAGAACCAACAAACTACCAAAGGGACTTATTACTTTGGAGTCCATTTTCAATCCTAATGATTAGTTTAGGAAGGAGAAAGCAAACATCCAAGTCAAGGGAGAAGATTCAGTGTCCATCTTGGTGGAAGAAGGCAAATCACTCCAAATTGGTAAGATGACAACTGAACAAGAAAGGTATGAGTTCATACAACTTTGTCAAGAATTCCCTGATGTGTTTGCTTGGAGCTATGAAGATTTGAAAGGTTTCAATCCCAAGTTAGCTCAACACACCATTGAATTGGATCCAAGTACTAAACCCATCAGCAAAAACAAAGGCTAGTCAATCCACACATGGAGCCTCTCATGAGAAAGGAATTGAATAAGTTGATAGAATCAAGAATCATATTCCCTATCAAGCATTCTAGTTGGGTAGCCAACTTGGTTCCAGTTAGAAAGAAGAGTGGGGAAATCAGATTGTGTGTTGACTTCAGAGATTTGAATAGAGCATCTCTCAAGGATCATTATCCACTTCCTTCCATGGAGCAGATTTTACAAGTTGTTGCTGGCTCTGAGAGGTTTTCATTACTTGATGGCTATTCGGGGTACAATCAGATTATGGTGAAAGAAGAGGATCAGTTCAAGACAGCCTTTACAACCAAATGGGGAACTTATGCATATAAGAAAATGCCATTTGGGTTGTCCAACGCTGGAGCTACTTTCCAAAGAGCAATGGACATGGCATTCAAGGATTTGATTAACAACATAGTGCTGATATATCTTGATGATATCACTATTTTTTCAAAAAATGCAGCAGACCACCTCTTTCATTTGAGACAAGTGTTCCAAAGGTGTAGAAGATTTGGAGTATCCTTGAATCCTAAAAAGTGTATTTTTCTAGCCCATGAAGGAAAACTCCTTGGCCACATTGTCTCCAAAGAAGGATTAGCAATTGATCTAGAAAGAGTTGAAGCCATAAGAGCACTACCATTGCCAAGCCACAAGAAGGCCCTTCAAAGTTTCTTGGGGAGAATAAATTTTGTTCGGAGGTTTGTCCCAAATTTTGCAGCCCTAGTCAAGCCTATCACCAAGATGTTAAAGAAAAGCATGGCTTTCAAATGGACAAAAAAAGGCAAGGAAATTTTTGAAGCAATCAAAGAAGCCATCTCTCAAGCCCCAACTCTCATCAACCGGATTTCTCCAAGGATTTCATCCTCTATGCATTTGGGGGTGATGATACTATTTCTGCAATTTTGGTACAAGCAGAACAAAGACAATGATGAGCAGCCAATTGCTTTCTTCAGCCAAATCCTGGAGGATTATGAGGTGAGATATTCTTTCATTGAGAAGCATGTTCTTATAGTAATCAGGAGCTTGAAGAAATTCAAGCATCTAGTTTCAAACAACAAGGTTCAATTGCTGGTTTCTCATGTGGGAGTTAAAGACTTCCTCCTCAACAAAGACTTGAATGAAAAGAGAGCAGGTTGGATTACTTGTGTCATGGAGTATGACATTGAGATCAAAGTCACCAAGTTGGTCAGAGGAAAAGGATTGTGTGAGCAGCTGATTTTGAGCAAACAAAAGGAAGCATGCAATGAGAAGGAGGCTGTTTTGGCGTTGCAAGACAACCATGAGCAAGGAAGCACTCAAGGAAGAATGATGGTGTCCTCACTCCTTGCTAGACCCAAGACATAATGCACTTCCTAAGCATAGGTCTATGCCCTCCAGAGATGAACAAGACCAAAAGAAGACACTTCAGATTGCAGGTTGTCCCATATGCCCTTGTTGATGGTGTTTTGTTCAAAAGGGATGTGAATGGAGTGCTGCTGAGATGCATTGGTACAAATCAGATTCATAGGTGTTGGAAGAGTTCCATGGTGGATCAGCTGGTGGTCATTTTGCACCAAGAGTGACAGCTCTAAAGATCATGAGGGCTAGCTATTATTGGCCCAAGATTTTCAGTGATTGTTATGCATGGATCAAGAGGTGCAAGAATTGTGCATTCTTCACAGGTAAAGAGAGACTAGCTGCCCTTCCATTGCATCCAATTTTAGTTGACCAACCATTCATGCAATGGGGTTTGGACTTCATTGGAGTCATTAATCCCAATTCAAGCCAAGGGCACAAGTGGATCCTAACAGCAATAGATTACTTCACCAAGTGGACTGAAGCAAGAGCACTCAAGGAAGCAAATGAATCTAACATCCTAGACTTTTTATGAGGGAATAACAACCAGATTTGGCATACCTACTACAATAATATCAGATAATGCATTGGCATTCATTGGGTCCAAGGTGATTGAATGGGCTGTCAAGAATGGGATCTACCTAAGTACTTCATCAAATTATTACCCTCAGGGTAATGGCTAGGATGAATCTACAAACAAGAACTTGTTGAGGATCATTAGGAGACTCTTGATGAAAATAGAGATCTTGGCATACTAAGTTGAAATCAGCCTTATGGGCTGATAGGATAACTCCCAAGAGATCTACAGGTAACTCCCCATTCAAGCTTGTTTATGGAAGAGAGGCAATTTTTCCCATGTCACTTGAGTTGCCAACATTGGAACTCATGAAACAATTGGAGTTGTTGGAGTTTGAGCCCATGGAGGTTAGATATGCAGAATTGATGGAGCTCCAAGAAATCAGAAATCAGGCATCCCAAGCAATGGAGAAGGATCAAGCTTTGATCAAGAAGACCTTTGATAGGAAGGCCAAGAATAGATCTTTCCAAGTTGGAGATCTAGTGTTAAAATGGGATGCAGATAGAGAGCAAAACCGGGAAGGCATTCAAAATTTGATGCCATTTGGAGTGGCCCATACATGGTCACAAAGTGTAAGGACAACAATGCTTTCCAATTGTCTTCATTAGATGGCGAAGAACTGTAGATTCCAATCAATGGGATCTATCTAAAGCATTGCTACTAAAGGGAATTCTCCACCTTGTACATATTAGCTTAGGTTTTCATTCCTCCAAGTGCTTGTGCACATTGTTTTGTTGTAGATTAGTTTTTCTTTCCCTAAGTGCTTTGGCACAAGCTTGTTGTTCCTAGAAATGTGTTTTAGGCCTTGCTCCATCAAGTGATGTGTCACCCTCCATCTTCCTCCTTGCAGTGTTCTAGTTAGTTGGGTACCAAGCAGAGAATTTGATGACTCCATGCCCAATGGATTGCTTCAGGAAACTGGTAACTTCATCCAGCAGGAAGATGACCCCTCTGAGTCACCAAAATTGTTATCCAAAATGTGCCCCTTGCTCATTTTGTGGCTAACTCCTTTCATTCTTCCCTCTCTTGTGCCTCAGTCATAATTTTTTTGCTTTTCAGCACTCAAAACTTTCTGGAAATGGCACCATTGGATAGAGCTCTTTCTCATCTTTCCAGAAAGGTAAATTTTTCCTCCTAACTCCATGTATTTTTGAAGTTATGGCCTCAATAGAGTTTTTGTGGGAAATTTTCCCCTGAAAGGCCTGCAACCAATGAAATGGTGCCACATGTCCAAGGAAGTGGCGGGGTCGGAGGAAAACTTGGTTTTTTTACCAAGTGTTTGGAAAAGTTTTCAAAAGGGATATTTTTCCCGCAGGCCCGCCGACGAATCAGATTATGCCACATGTCCAAGGGGGAAATTTTGAAAAATCGACTAAGTGTTAGCGCCATGGAAAATTTTAAAAGGAAGGCCCGCCAACCAATCATGTTACGACACGTGTCCTATGGCATCGGACCTTCGGAGGGCGGAGGAAAGATTGGAATTTTGGTGAAGTGTTTTGGTAAAAGGGAATGGAGAAGTTTTTGGCCCGCTGCCCCCACCGACCAATCATATTATGCCACGTGTCCATGGGCAGCATGGCATGGCCGGAGCACAGGAGGAGATTGGGAATTTTCCCAAAGGGATTGCGCAAAAGGAAAATGTTTTCCTAGGGCCCCGCATCAAATGAGATGATGCCACGTGTCTCGGACCAGCGGAAGGTGGGGAAAATTTGGGAAATTTTCCCAAAGGAAAAGGAAGGAAATTTCAAAGGGAAAATCCCCCCAAGCGCGAGCCAATGGAATTGTGCCACGTGTCCAGTAAAAAAAAACAAGAAAGCCCGCAAGGAAAATTTGAAGGGAAAATCCCACATCCAATGGGGTTTCGCCACATGTCCAAGGCGGAAAAATGGTCAAAAAGTGATGGAAAATTTAGGAGGAAATGCCCGCACCCAATCAAGCACGCTGCCACGTGTCCTCAACTCATCGGCCCGGCAGGGATTTTTGGAAAATTTTCCAATGGCGAAAACAAAGGAAAACAAAGTGCAGAAGGCCCACGCCCAATCAAAACATGCCACGTGGCACCCGGAATGGTGGAGCATGGATTTTTGGAAAATTTTCCAAATGACCAAAAAGTGGAAAAATTTAAAAAATTTGCCCGCCAATCCGATTTGGCCCTATTTTGCCCTAAAATTTCAAATGGCCATATCTTTCGATCTAGAGCTCATTTTTTTGCATTCTTTATATAAATGGAAAGCTATGGTGAAATTATCTACAAGATTTTGGGGTCATTTTTGCATTTTGATGGAGTTTGAGAGAGAAAATTAAAAAACACCTCTGGCACATGGTCATGGACAAAAATGACGTTTCAACCACCATTTTTAATGAAGAATGGCTTGCATTCTCTCCCAGCATGGCGGAAAATGTCAGGGGATGGGCCTGTAAGGATGCCCATGCTGTTTTACTATGTTTTTGGTCAGTGGTTGAAGCTCTCCCATGTTTTCCCAGTGTTTCTCTCTCCTGGGGTTGTTTTTGGCATTGTAAAAGCTAGATTTGGCTCATTTTCAAAGGTTGAACATTTTTATGTATTGCAGGCTCCCTCTTTCACCAAAAAGTGATTTTGTGGAAAATCAGACCTCTTCCAGGACTGTAACATGTTTTCTACCTCCCAGATGCTGTAATGTATGTATTTTGATATTGGAAATGACAATGCAGGCTCTGTGAATGGGTTTCAATCCTCTGCTTATGTTGTTTGTTTTCTTTCTGATCTTTCATTACATGTCATCAGTTTGTGCATGATGTTTTGTTGCATTTCCATGATCTATGTCAATCTGCAAAAGCAAAAATGTTCACCATTCCTTTGGTGCATCACCTCATTAGCATTAGTTTCAGTTTTTTTGCATTCCCTATCTCTGTCCCCTTGGAATTTAGAGTAGGATCTTGAATTCAAAACCTCTCGCAACCTATAAGTGATATATCGATCGAGGATTTGAGGAACCAGCCTCTAATCTAGAGATTCCTCTCCCATTTTTACAAGTCCCACACTTGGGGAGAGGATTCAATGTTGTGCAATCACACTGGATGTCCAAGATGTCAAACTAGAAGTCTGATCAACATCCAGTGTCTTTGCTGATTTGCAACAACATCACCTACACCTCCGCCTACCAAGACAACCGCTACTTCTACCGCACATGCCACCTCCATTCCTATCACTACTATAACATCCATGGCTGACCCATTAGCTTCCCAATCCATTAACTCTACCTCTGCATCGACCTCCAACATATTATCCATACCAGCTACCTACATACCAACCACTGATCCCTTGGAAGGTTTTTTTCAATGCCTCACTTTGGGGGAGTACCGCCTATATAGTATTAACACATTCCTTACTCCGCACGAGTATGGAAGCCTTCACCAACACCCTCACTATGATCACCATATAGGAAAACACCTCCTTTATGGTCCTCCTCATCTTCGTACTAGTCTCACCTATGGGGGACTTGATACTACCACTTACACACTGAACCACCATCACAGCCCCACCCATTTTCCATTGACTTCCAATTGCCATTTTTCCCACACCTTCCTGCACCACTATGCGTGGAAGGGTTTTGGTTTTGGATTTTATGAGCAAGGCCACCATACCATTATTCCATGTACCACCCACAAACATAATGACCGTAGTGGTATCAGCTTCCCGAACCTCCTAATAAATAGGGCCGCATTGAACTCATTGAAGACCCTATCCCCCTCCACCTTCATCTTCATCACTACCTTCACCCACTCCACCTTCATCACCATCTTCACTAAAGGAGTTGATGGATCCCGAATCTATCCCTCATAATTTTTTTTTCATAAACACCATTTCCTTGGGGCCTTTGACTTATCAATGCGAAGGCGAGGTCCCTTCCACTCTTCCATTCCTATATCTTGAGATGATTGATGATGACACACCTACAATTAACGTCGTTCAATGTTAGGATGATGAATCCATACTCACCTACCTTGGTGCAGAAGACTCATATATTCATCGGTCGTTACCATCTAAGATGCAAACCATGTTGAATGAATTGACTATCGAGATCAACATTCATACTCAGGATGACCCGCACATCCTAAAGATTAGACAATCTTTAGATGCTGTTAAATAGGAAGCCATCACTTCTTTTCTCTCGAGATCATAATCATGTTTTCACTTGGTCTTACATAGACATGCCCGTATTGACCCCACCATAGTGGTCCACAATATCGTAATCGTTCCCGATGCCAAACCTATCAAACAAAAGCTGAAGAAAATACACCCTTGTATTTCTCTTCTCATCAAAGAAGAACTTCAACACCTTCTTTCCATTTCCTTCATCTTACCCATTGATTATCCTCGTTGGATTTCTAACATTTTCCCTATTACTAAAGCAACAGGGGGACTCCGCATTTGCATGGACTTCCATGACCTCAACCTCACCTATCCGAAAGATGACTTTCCCTTGCCCGGTATTGATCAACTAGTTGACCTTACCGCTGGTCATGAGATGCTCTCACTCATGGATGGCTTCTCGAGTTATAACCAAATTTTTATTGCCCAGAAGATCAGCACAAGATAGCATTCATTACCCTTGGGAACCTTTTTGCTATCGAGTCATGCCTTTTGGCCTTAAAAACACTGGTGCTACATATCAGCGTGTTATGACTTACATCTTCCATGATATCATGCATCACATATTGGAAGATTACATGGATGATCTCTTGGACAAATCTAAATGTCACGCTAAGCACCTCATTGTCCTCGAAACCATCTTTGACCACCTCATTAAATATTGCATCCTCCTTCAACCTAAAAAGTGCGTCTTCACGGTTCTCTCAGGAAAGCTCCTGGGATTTATTGTTTCCCTCCGTGGTATAGAAGTTAACCCTACTAAAGTCAAGGCCATTCTAGAAATTCCTCCACCCACTAACCTTACACAACTCCGTAGCCTACAAGGTAAATTGCAGTCCATTCACCTGTTTCATCTCACAATTATCTTGTCGATGTCAACCATTTCATCATCTGCTTAGGAAGGATGTCTACTTTAAATGGGATGATGACTATCAAAAATATTTTGAGACCTTAAAACAATACCTTCTCCAACCACCCGTACTCATTCCACCTAAAGACAATCAACCTTTTTACCTATACATATTAGCTACTGATCATTCCTTGGGAGCCATGCTCACTCATCACGATGAACAACATAGGGAGCAGGAAGTTTATTACATAAGCCATAGTCTTTTGGACTATGAAACCCGATACAACCATCCAAAAAGCTTTGCTTAGACTTAGTTTTTGTTGCCACCAAACTCCGCCATTACCTACTCAACCACAAAATTTATGTGATGACCAACACCGATCCCTTACACTTCATGTATGCCAAACCTTATCAAAATTAGTGCACCGCATGATGGCTTATTCTTTTAGCTGATCTTGACTTGAATTCATTCACCAAAAGTCCATTAAGGGCCAAGCTATAGCCAACCAACTAGCTAATGCACCTATTTCTACGGATTAACCCTCTAATTTTGACTTTCCCGATGAGTCAATCACTACTCTTTCCTGGATGAATGAACCCCTTACCAAATGACATTGTTTTTCGATCGATTCCAAGGGTTAGCGTGGGGGTAGGGCTAGTGTTATCCTCATTCCTCTGGATGGGGAACCCATGCCTTTGTCTTTCAAACTAGACTTTGAATGCACTAACAATATTGTTGAGTACAAAGTTCTCGTACTAGGTCTCCAAGTCACATATGCCCTAGATGTCAAATCAATCAACATCTTTGGTGATTCACAATTGGTCGTGAACCAAGTCAATGGTATGTACTAATGTTGTAACGAGATACTTCAAAAGTATAAACATCATGTAGACATACTTTTGACCACCTTTGATCGTTACACCCTTCAAACCATCCCACGTTCAACCAACAAATTTACAGATACCATGGCCTGCTTAGCTTCCCAAATACCCGCTTCCCCTGCCGATTCCAAAATATTTGTCACCATACAATGCCTCCATTCACCTTCTTATTTACCTCACGATGTTTACTCAATGGAAATGACACCCTTGACCCGAGTGACCTTTGGTACAAACAATACTCGACTACCTTTCCCTCTCCATCTTACCTCCTGATCTCACCCGTAATGGACAATGCACCTTCCTTAAAAGGTCTCCCATTTCATCATTCTAGGGGGACTCCTCTATAAATGCAGCTTTGATGGTATTCTCTTACGATGCCTCATAAGTTCTAAAATTCCTTATACCATTAAGGAGGTTCATGATGGCATATGTGGAGGTCACTTTAGTGGCCTTGTTGTTGCTAAGCGCATTCTTCGTTTGGGCTATTATTGGCCGACCCTTAACCATGATTGTTGCGACTATGTCAAATGTTGTGTAAAATGCCAACAACATTCCAACCTTCATCATACACCTAGTCATGCCTTACAGGTCACTCATGACCTGTGGCCCTTCTCTCAATGGGGTTTGGATCTTGTCGGAGAAATCAATCCTCATTCTTCCCAATGCCATCAATGGATCATAACTGCTACCGAATACTACACAAAATGGGTGGAAGCCATACCACTCATCTCCATGAAATCGAGAAGATATGTGAATTCATTAACCATCACATCATTTATCGCTTTAGTGTTCCTCATCACCTCATCACTGAAAATGGAAAACAATTCAAAAACAAAACATTGCAAAAACTTTACGACGCCTTGGCATTTAGCTTAGTTTCTCATCACCTTATTACCCACAAACCAATGGCCAAGTTGAATCCACTAACAAAACCCTCAAAAAATTATCATGAAAGTGGTTGACGATATCGGGAAAGGATTGGCATACCCACATTCCTTTTTCCCTATGGGCATACCGCACTAGTATTCATACTTCCCACCGTGGCCACACCCTTTTCACTGGTTTATGGTACAGATGAGGCTATTTACGTCTCTGAAGTCCAGATCCCTCACTCTACATTTCTCTCCATGACATGCTTATCGATGATGAATTTCATTAGGACCACTTAAGCACAACTAGAGTTATTAGATGAATGTCGTATTAACGCTCGGATCACCTTCAAGTTTACACAACAACGTATCAAATGTGCTTATGAAAAACGTGTTCATGAACGAACCTTCCAAGTCGATGACCTTGTCTTGAAATAAAATCAACATGTAACCAAAGAAGAAAAAAGTAAATGGGGAAAATTCACTCCTAATTGGCTTGGGACCATACATCGTAACTCATACCTATGGATCAGGTGCCTATGTTTATCCTCACTGATGGTAAACCGAACTCGAGCCCTTAATGCATTGCATCTTTGACCATTCTATTGTTGACTCATCGTCTTACTCACCCTTTGTCTCTTTACAAGCTCGTCCCTTGAGCGCCATCCACTCCATACACCACCCTAACGATTAAACAAGAATCATGTGAGTACCGTCACTTGTTATCTTCTCTTGAATATGTGTACACGGCACTACACATTGCATGATTCTCATGGATACTTTTCATCTACCTTTAGATGAGATCCCATGGTCATTCCACCTTCCTTTTGAACAAGAGTCCTATCCTCCACCTTGGTCCTGTCCATGATTTCAAAACCCTCACATGGGACCAAACTCCTTGAGTCAAAATTCTAATAAAAAGATGACTCCCTCAAAAGGACATCTTCCTCTCTACAAAATTGCTACTATAAATAGATTGTTTCCTCGAAGGACAGCTATGTGAAGCTAAAAAAAAAAAAAATGAGAGAAACCGAAGCTTCCGCATCGATCAACTTCACGAAGACCTCAAGGAGTACCATATTATTTATCCCATATAGACTTCCCGCATCGATCAGTCTATCACAACAAAAACTTTTTAATCATGGAATTGCCCATTGTGACCTCGGACCTCTTACCCAAAAGCCATGTCACTCAAAACATATACAATTAATTACCTTTCACCCACCTTACCATTTCCACTCTCATTTCCTCAATTGCCTCAAGGGACATCTTGGAATTTCGACATTTGGTGATCTGTGACTACCATCATCGTAGAACAGTTAATCATGCAATGCCTTTGGGTCTTGTGTTCATCACCCCCTCCAAGGTATGATCTACTCAGTATGATCCTACCCAATCAGGTGGCTTTATTGCCCCCTCTTATCTTTTAACCATATTTGTTTACGTTTTGATTACCTTATACAAGACTTGGTACTCGACGCTTACCTTTGGGGTAATCCTCCCCTTTTCACCATAATCACCTTCACCTACATCATTTTACCTATAATCTACCCACACCTATTTAACCTAAACCCACAACATGCCCACAAACCTACCAACTCATTTTCATATTCTTCCCTAGCTCATGGGAGAACTACATCGGCCTGAGGTCCCTTTTTCGTTGGGACTATGTAGGTAGCACTCCGAGGGCATGGGGCCCTTGGAGGTTAGCTCGGCCATTCTCTACCCTAAACCAATTCATCAACCATGCCTAACTCACCATTTACATCACATTTCACTTAGTTCCCTTTTATAACAAAATTAGAAATTAAGCCACATACATAACAAGTTGCTTACTACAACATACATTTAATACACCTACCATCTCTCTATCATCACTATGCATAGATTATACAACATTTCACCTATGACCCATAGTATCATTCATTTCCAAAATAATGAATCATAACTAAACCTACTTTCAACTCAACCATGCCTATAACCTAACTCATCCATGCCTATAACCTAACTCAACCATGCCTATAACCTGACTCAACCATGCCTATAACCTGACTCAATCCATGCCTATAACCTGACTCAACCATGTCTATAAATCATAACCATGCCTATAACCCGACTCAATCCATGCCTAATAACCTGATTCAATCCATGCCTATAAATTTGACTCCATCCATGCTATAACCTAACTCAACCATGCCATAATAACTCGACTTAGTCCATGCCTAAAACTCATCCACGACTCCATCATGCCTAACTCACCTATTTCATTCATATCAAAATAACAACTCAAAATATCATAAACATATTAACACATCAAAAATACCATGAATCTCATAAATCAATAAATGTATATCTCAAAATACATGCCTATCTCATCATGGCCATCATCTCAAAAATGTCAGCACGCAGCCGATATATAATACAAAATGTCATCGCACGTAAAGGCTGGTCTCATATATACAAAAAGAATGAAACACTCGATACAAAAAATCTTCGCACGCAGGCTAGTATATGCTCAAAATATACAAAATTCACTTGTACATCCTCACTATCTTAGACATGTAGGCTGGTATGTGATCAAAAATACAAAATACTATTTGCACAAGGATGGCATATCTATCAACAATAATCACTGTATACATCAAAAATCGGGTGGCCGCATATCAGACATCTCACCGGATGTCCTCCATCTTTGTGTCACCTACACCTCGCCTCATGTTCCCTACCGGCACATCACCTCGCTCGGTCACCATGCGCACCGGTGGCCTCTCCTCGATAGGCCTCGAGCTTCACCGCCTCCTTGTGCTCTCCACACTATGTGTGTGGGATCTCATCCTCTCACTAGATGCCTGTTGTGCCTCTGTACTCTCCATAAGAGAGGAAGTCTATCCTAGCTGCCATAAGCTGGTCCTGATAATATCTCACCTCACCTAGGGCATCTCGTAACCTAGATATAGGCATGGTCTATGGTGGTCCCATAGGTCTCGGCTGCCACCGTGCCTACTGCACTTGCGGACTGTGGTGGTGTCCCCTATCCCTATGCTTGTGGTGGTACCCCCTGTCCTCGTGTGCCTATGTTTGGGCTCGTAAGGCCCCATCTATGTTCTGGGCTATGTGGCCAATCGCCCTGTAATCTGCCACATGAGCCAGTAAGGCTGCCACCTAACCATCTCTATCTCCATCTCCTCCATCACCTCTACCCTCTCCCTCCGCCATCTGGGCCTGCAGATTGGCCACCTGTACTCATAGCTCTGCTACCTCTACCTCTAACCCCTACAAGCTATGTTCTGCAGTATACCTATCTACGTGATCAACATCGCTACCTACCCCTGTAGGGTGTCTCTCTGCACTGTAATGGTAGCTAAGTCAAGTTGCCCGGTCTCGGTGGTATGGCTCGTAATTGAGCTACCCCCACCACTACCTATACCTATCTGTGCATCCGACATCATCAATCCATTGATCCACTGGCTGCTCCTCCTCTCCTATAGGAACTAAAGGTTGTGGTAGAGGTAAGGGCCTCTCCACATCATCTCTCCGATATTGTGGGAAGGGCGGAGGAATATCTTGTACAAGCCCAAATGTCATCGGACCCTATCTACCAGGATCATCTCATCCTCCTCAACACGGTGACCCTGTATCCACCTCTCTAGTTGGAGCTCAGCTAGCTCCTCATGCATGTGCCTATATGAGGGGAATCCCACATATGGCCTCCAGATAATGTCCACTCCGGACAACCCCTCCAACAACTGCCAAAATGGGCCACATCGTATGTCGGCCTATCTCGACCTCCGCTCTCCTGCAACCAAGCACCCATCTCCTATATCCCAACCATACACATCTTGGTGGGAATGCATCTTCTCGGGGCATCCCTATAGGTCAAACATAGACTATGTGATCGTAGGCCCAATAGTGTAGTATAAATGTACAACACAGGCTAAACCTGTGCAACCGCCCATACGCCCACAACTCTCTATATAACTGCACTAAGAATGCTGGTGCCTAGTGAAGTGTGTCTCATGCACCATCATATCGTGGAGCACCCCCATCAAGTGATTGGGGAAAGCATCCACCCTTTGCATCGGGTAGTGCATAGTAGCACACTACCTCCATCAATAAAACCACTAGCCTCGTCTCATCCGAATGGGCTAGGTACATCTCGCCATAGCTCAAAATGGCCTATGGAATCTCACTATGCCACCCCCCTCACAAACACTATCTTGATCAACTCCTTTGAGGCCTCGGAGGAGATAGAGTACACTTGGGCCCCCAATATGGGTAACCATAAAATCTGGAACACGTCCTCCAGGGTGATAGTCATCTCACCCATCGGAAGGTGGAACGTGTTGGTCGCGGAGTCCCATCTATCGATGAGCGTGACCATCAAACTGGGCTACCAAACAACATGTTGGTAATGCCGAATACCACTCAAGCCCACTGCCTCCACGTGCTGCAGCTCCAAAGGGGTCGCTAAGCCACGCAATGTCACCAAAGAGTGGTGAGAACCCTGTCTCGCATATGTAATTGTGATCTCACCTACATCCAATCCAAGAACAACATTAATCTACATTTACCATGACCATATTCACCACTTATCATTACCCTCCACCCTATTTTTACCCTACCCATCTCAACCACCTAACCTACATCATTTTTTCCCCCTTGTGCCCAAAGCCCGACCGACTGGTGCCGGTTCATCCTAACCGACTCCGGTCACCCTTTAACCGGCATCGGTCACCTATTGGTGACCGATACCGGTTCCTCTTTACCGACCATGGTTATCACCTAACCGGCATCGGTCACCTGTTTGGTGACTGATCCCAATTCTTACCAACCGACCGGCCAAACTTGACCGACGCCGATCACTATCGAGAAAAATCCGTGACTTCCCAAACCCCCTTTTTCATAACCCTCCCCCTTCCCTTTTACCCCACCTATAATGACCAAAACTCCCCTTAGACCCCTACCCACCCCACCTATACAATTTACTACCCTCCCCCTCTTTTGCCCGTTATTCCCCCCATACCCACATTTTACTTTTTCCCACCCAAAAAACAAACCCACAAAAACCTACAAATACCAATTAAAGACTACAAATCTCTACTCTATCTAATCTACAATATAGAGTTAGGCGCTTACTCCTGCCGCACTACCGCATGTCTCGGTGGCACATCTAGCCACTATGCCGGTGGTCCACCCGATCCCTCTCTAGCCTCTGCCATCCCCGAATATCTACCCGCAACCTCCGACCAATCACCTCTCTTGCCCTGATCTCGTGGACCCGCTACTCACCAACCCAATCCTCATCAAATCACACCACTAGCTCACTGTCCCATTCCATCTAGACACTTTTCTCACTTTTTTCTCTTTTTTGTCATTTTCTCCCTTCGACCAATAACAAATGAATAAAAAAACACATGGATTTTTTTGTTTTTATACAAACCCGACCTAACCGACGTTGGTTCCCATAGACCGACATCGGTCTCGTGCCCTACCTCACCTATAAATCATTTTTCTATCTACCGCGATTATCCATGACCGCTATCCATGACCAACCTACCTCACATCAACCTACCTACACATTGTCCCTACTTTGCCATTTTACTCCACCCTTTACCTTTACCTCCTTTACCCCATCCACCTTTACCCAACCCATTACCTTACCTTTCCCGACTCTCATCATTTACTACTCTTTTTTCCTCCTTTGGGGACTCATTATTTTACCCATACCTTGGCCTTACCCGTATGCCGTGACCTAGATATTTGGACTGGACCATCGCTAGTGCCCTTTGACCTCATGTGTTCACTATACCTTCATGGCATTGTTACCTCTGTTGTTGACCTAATGACCTTACCTAGCCTATTGCTTTGTGACCATTTATCCGACCCTACCTTTGGTGTACCAAAACATACCTAAATTTCCCGACCTAACCTACGTTGTGTTTCCTGACCATATCCTATACCTTGGATACCGGATTCACTTCAACCTTGTTTGGATAAACCTATCAACCTTAGACGATGTAGAGTTTTCCTGCTCTTTAACCTAGTAGCGTGCTGTAGTTTATACGTGTGTGTGTGTTTGACTGTTGCTACTATGACCCTGACCCATTACCTAGATTTCCTGAGTAGACCTTTCACCCTTTTCCCCTATCCCACTTTCCTTTTCCTCACATTTACCTTTTATCAAACCACTCACCGCTTTAGCTGCTACCTCGTTAGTTCCTGGTTTGAGGGGGATCACCTTCACCCACACATGGGGCAACCACATCTTATTTTTGTTAGCTATCACTTACCAATACAAGCTACGCAACAAAAAGGGGAAAAATGTAGACACTAAAATTAGGTCACACTCCCCTTTTGTCCCTCGACAAATAAGCACCCTTTAGTTACATTTACCTAGCCATGACCCCCCTTCACCCCACTAATATTAATTTAATTAAATTAATGCATTATCCTCACTATATTTATTATTTAAATATCTTATTTGAATAATATCCACACATGCAATTCACTTAGACACCTCACCAAGCCAACTCAACCTAAAACCTATTCTTAGCAAGTTCCCATAACTAACTAAGACTTACCCAAACCCTAAAAATCAATGCCTACATTCCCTCTAACCACATTCCCGCATGCTCACAAGAAGCTCCCAGTCTAATCCATGGGATAACGACATGAGATCCAAGGAAATAGGAGGATCTCCCTAGTTTAGTAAACCTAGAAAATCTCACCTTGACCGACGTTGTTACCCTTTAACCGTCCAAAACAAGCCTTATTCTCACCAGGTTTACCCCTTTTAACCCCAAAACAACCTTATTCTCAAGGTTGGAAGTTGGAAGCAAGTTGGTAAACTTTGGGAGAAAGTTGATGAACAAGAACACATCTTAGAGAGATAACGCATCTTCAGAGAGCCAATTCTAGTGAAAACTCACATCCAAGGAGGGAGATTGAGCATCTTCTCCTGCATGCCATCCCAACCATGATCTAATCTATCCAAGCAAAGAGGAGTGTACATGCAGCCCATGTAAAATATTTTCTTCAGTTGGTGATCACTTGCAACCTTCAAACTCATCATCAGCACCTCCATCCCTCACACATAGACATTCAGGAATGAAATCCAAGTAAGTACAACATCATACTTTCCTGGTTATTTCATTTCATCATCATTTTATCATTCATTGTTTATCTTGCTCCCTATTGACCTTCTCCACATTTTCACCTCCGTATACCCATTGAAACCTTACAAAATCTCACTCCAGTCACCCAATACCTTGTCCCGACCAACCCAAAGTCTTTTGTGCAATCACAAAGGAGACCTCCTATCCTATTCTCGTGGCATTTCCAGATCTCGACAAGAATCGCATCGGTTACACCTAACCATCGTCGGTCACCCCGATTCGACACCGTGCCTATGTTTTCCCACACAGCCCTTAACAGAGACCTACCCACCTAATTTTATCTCACCCTCTTTCACTCGTGATCTACCCGA
Source organism: Taxus wallichiana var. yunnanensis (assembly GCA_018340775.1). Lineage (NCBI taxonomy): Eukaryota > Viridiplantae > Streptophyta > Pinopsida > Cupressales > Taxaceae > Taxus > Taxus wallichiana. Next base: position 623,594,662 of record CM031243.1, on the reverse strand, counting down.
GACCTCTACTCAAAGGACACTGCAGAACCAGAACCAATCATTTGAACTTTGGATTCTATTCTAGCTTAGCCTTGTTAGATTATATCTATTACTTATTGTGTTTTTAAGTGAGATACCTAAATCATTTTAAAATAATAATAGGATTTACTTTGTTTACAACATTGAATTTTTTGAAATAGTGGGACTGATAGCCATCAGGAAGTATCACACTTCTCCGGATCTAGCATACGCTAGGAGTTCACCGCCCATATTGTTTAATTCCTTTTGGTGGTCTTGTTTTCATTTCTGTGTAGTTCCTCCTAGCAAAAGGAAGCTCTCACGATCAGCTGAGGATTCAAAAGTCATACACACGCAACAACCCATCAACTAACATTTGAATAGTATTTCTCCTACGCTTGTTACCATATCTGCTTTGTCAATGCTTCTAAGAAACAATCTAAGAAAAAGGTGAAACACACATCTCGACCTCTGCTTGAATGGTCCACTCATTAATCCATCACACAAGTACTTACCAAATATTTCTGCAGTGACTTTTTTTCTATGGGATATTCCCAAATATTCTCCTTTTCCCATCGAGTACCCCAATTTCAAAGAATACTAAGGACAATAGCACAACACCAAAAATTATTTTGTCACCTATCCACACTTCTTTGATGATTTTCTTTCTTTATGTGATCTACAATATTATAGACCACTCACTTGAGACATTTTGTTTGTGATGTGAAAGCACATGGTATTTACCTAGGACCACATTCCTTGGTCATTCAACTTTGTTACAAGATGTGCAACTACCTACACTACTCGAGTAGTTTTTCAATTTATCAATGTCCATGCTACATGAGACTCTTGGTATACCCCACTCCTTCCTTGTCTCCGGGATTACGGCTTTATCGGTTAAATAACTACCTATTCTAACCATGAGGCCTTTAGTCATGTCACTATTGAAATCAAAGTAGCTATGATTCTTACCCTATGTCCTAGAAAAGTAAAAGAAGTCCTCATGGAATCTACTCATTAGCCACCGATACAATGGTTCATACTTTCCAAAGTATGGTAGCTCATTAATCGGTAGACTCCATTCTTCTTCAACAACTTCTCACCGTGTCATCGTATACCGACATATCCTCTACCGTGCTTTTTTCATTTTCATGCTCAGTAATGCATCAAGATCCTTCTTATTATTTGATGTTCGATGGTTTTAGTCATTGATTTTACATTGGCAGATATGGGAATCCCATTCTTGTCCCACAATCACGCCCTTTGATATCTGCATTTTGAAAAATTACTCTTAGGAGAAATTTATTCTTCACTTCAACCTTCTTATTCCCTTTATCTCCTGTTGTGGGTGCTTTCTTCAGTTCCATTTGAAAACAATCTCTCTTCTCTTTCCTCTATAATCAAGCAAGTCAAAACCCTAGTTTAAATATTTATGCCCTAGTGGAAATCATGTGCTCTAGCTCATTTGTAATGCATATACTTTTCTCAAACCCTTCTCTTATGGGAATGCAAGCTTCTCCTGCACAAACCTTCTCCTCACATCTGGTTTCACACTCTTCACACCTTAACTCTATTTCTTGGCTTGTTTACACTTAACCCTTTTCAAATTCTCTCAATTGCAATGGTAAAAATGAACTCGCATCCCATCCTTATATATAATTTCAAAAAATTAGTGCATTTATTGCTCCTCCACCTACCAACAATCTTCTCATTAAGTAACCATTTTCATTATTTTCACGTGATACATCTTCGCGCCCAAGTTATAACCTTCTAGTGTGCCCTTATACCTTTTAGCTATAGAATTCTCTCAAAGTGCACTTCCATATGCTTAAGTAACTCATCATTGCGCCTTCCATTGGTAGTCTTTCCAGCCGTTTGCTTACCTCGCATTATACTTGTTTCTTCATCCCTCTCTCTCTATGGCCCTTGTATTATACTTGTTTTTTTAATCCTCCACCCTTGAATAACACCGTAGATAGTTCCTTTCATGTGTATTTATTTTCAATATTCATGTACTAGATATCAACAACCTACCCCACATTAAGGGTATGTGTAGTCCTCTTGCGCATAAAAATCTTTAAATAGGAATTGGCTTATGGCGCGTAAACATTATTACACAAACACACCAACTTAATTGACAAAACATAATGACAATTAAGGAAACACATTAAGAGAATACAGAATTGAAAACCTAATATAAATGGTAATACTACCTTATTACAAACACCAGAAGACTTATTTATAGTAGGGTTTCGCCTCTACTCCCATCAAGTAACTAGGTAACCATATTCCATCAAGTGCCTCTACTAACAAGTTCTCGATTTGAGTATGTGAGTGATAAAATATGGCCCCAACTAATGTACCTTGAGTTTACGTGGATGGCGTAAAAACTTAGAATTATAAAGGAGCACCATCTATCATATCTCCAATTTTTATCCCCGATGTGCCTCGTCATGCCATTCTTTCGCCTAGCCTTCTCTTGTTTTTTCTACTCTAACGTGCTATGGCTCATCGTTCATCCAACTTGATTAAATTTTCAATGTACTCTTCTAATGCTTTCTCATTAGCAAGACCTCCAAGCGTGCAATATACGCAAAGAAGGTAACATAAATTCCATAGGAAGAATGGATTTATGCTAAACACTAAGTGAAATGGTGTGGTTTTTTTCAACCTTTTATATGTTGTTCTATATACCCAAAGTATGACAGAGATAATTTATCATCCCAATCCTTTCTTCCGACATCACATATTTTTTTCAATGTCTAGCTCAAAATTTTGTTGAAATCCTCAACTTTACCATTAGCCCGAGGATGATATGGTGTAGTCTTATGGTGTGCAATCATGAATTCATCCAATAAATTTTGATTATCTCATTAAGAAAATGCATGCCCCTATCACAGTCAAACTTAAAGGATATCCATACCTTGTAATAATATTTTCCCAAAGAAACTGGATGATGTGGCCTTTGTACAATCCTTTGTATGTACTACTTTTACCTACCTTGTCGGATATTACGTGAAACTTATGATGTAGTGTGATCTAGTTCTCGCGCACGAGTTGGTGAAATAGGACCCATAAAATCTATAGCCCATTTGTCAAATGGTTTTTACTAGTAATGGGTCTTAGAGGCATTTCATCTCATTGACCTGGTTTTCCAAGACATTGACAATGATCATAAGCCTTAAAAATTCCTTACAATATTTATACAAGGTCTCCCACCATAATCTAGTGAGTAGAATCTTGTGCGCAGTGGCATCACCGGCATAGTGGCCACCTACAATACCACCATGAGATTCTTCCATAATACCCATACACTCATGTTCTAATACACAATGGTGCAATACTTCATCTCGGCCTAATTTGTATAGGTCACCATTGATTAACATATAGGGGGTTACACGTATAACAAGCTATTTATTCTCCAAGGATTTCATCCCTTCGGTGCCATCCCCTGTTTGTAGAAAAAAACAATGTCCTCTAGTTCGATGGAACTGCGTTGAACCAAGATAATTGTGCATCTAGAATGGTATCTTCAATTGCATGTGTTTCTTCTCTTGATTGTATTCTTGATAGATCATCTAGTCTAGAATTACATTTCCTAGATTGACCACAACTATGAAATCAAATTCTGAAATAAGAGCACCCATCAACATACACACCCTTGTATAATAGGCTTGTTTACCAAATACTTCAATGCCATGTGATCTATATATAAGATGAATGGTGTAGCTAGTAGGTACTGGCATAATTTATGTAGCACATGGATCATTGACAATGCTTCACGCTCTGTAGTTGTGTAATTTTGTTCTATAGAGTCATTTTTCTAGTAGCAAAATAGATAGGATGATCTATAATACCTTCTCCAAGTTGAGCCAACACCGTGCCAATGGTTGTTTGAGAGACATCAACATGTACATGAAATAGTTGGTCCCATGAAGGAAAATGCAGAATAGGAATGGTAGTAAGTTTTTCCTTTTATGTCTCAAATGCACGCTACTTGCGGTTCTCCCTAGTAGAATGTACCTTTCCCTTCAAGTAACTCTTCTAATGGTGTGAAAACTTTGCATATCCTTTTATAAACTTCTTGTAATATCTGTATGACCCAAAAATCTGCACAACTCACTCTAAATAGTAGGCTCTCTTAAGGCCTATAATGAATACAACCTTGGTTGGATTAACCAACAAACCCTCCTTGTAGATTATGTGTCCTAACAATATTCTAAAAATGTAGAAAATATGCACTTATTGATGTTCAAATAAATACTTAATTGTCTACATATTTCAAAAATTAAGCGTAGATTTTCACAATGATCTTTAAGTAATCCATACACCATCCAATAATCTAAATAGACATATAAGACGTTGTGAATAAATTTATTGAATTCTTGAAAACTATGCACAAAAATACAACAGGTACATTTTTTAGACCAAAATGCATTATAGTATAGGCAAAGCTACCCCATTCCGTAGTAAATGTAGTATTTTCCTGATCCTCATGGGCAATCCAAACCTAATGATACCCCAGAGAACCCATCTCGTAAAAAATAGATTTTCACACCATACAACGCCTTCTAGTATTTCCTCGGTGAATGGCATAGGAAAGGGATCAGTCACACATGTAACATTCAGCTCCTTGTAGTCCACACAAATCCTAATCTATCCATCCTTCTTGATATTGATCACCATTGGACTAACCCATTTTGACTCATCAAGGGGCTTGATAATTCTAGACTTCAACATTTTTTCAATCTCTTCTTTGACCTTTTCATGCAAGTTGGGGTTCATCCTATAGGGTCTCTTTCTAATTGGGCACACACCCTCTTTAATCTTTATCTTCATCTCCCCTAATGATTCATGCACGCCTTTAAGTTCATGGTACCCCCTAGGGAATTAGTCCCGATAATGCTATAAGTAACTATATGATTTTTTCCACTTCAAAGTCTAACCAATAGTACCTAATTATGGCTTCCTTTGGCTCAACATCTAATCCAATATTCACCTTCTTTGTCTTCATAGGTTCATGATAGGCACGCGTGGTCTTATCTGCATTGTCTAACACCTCACGCCTACCTATTGAATGGTTTACATCCATATTTTCTACTTCTTCGTCATCCACTAAGTAGACCATTTTTCCTTTTTCTTTCTCAAGGAAAGCACATTGAAGTAGTGTTACATCGACCTCTGTCTCTTCAACAAGATGCTCTTGAGTCCCCTTCATCCAATAACTCCTAAAGAAAATTTTCAGCCTTGGCACGATTTTCCCATAATTAAGCACTTTATGAATTTCAATGCTTCTTCCACCAAAGGATTTGTAGATAAAAAGTCAAACATCTAGGCCATTCCTACAATTAAATCTGCCAATTTCTGGTCTCTATATGGAGTTCTACATATACATATCAAGCACATGTGCATCCTTGTAAAGTGGAATAAAACTTGTGCACCCATAGAAAGGTGGTTAAGCTTCCGCCATTCTATCCGTCCAAAGTCTCTCACACTTTTAAATGTGGTGGTGAACAATTTGATTACTATGATAAGTACATATTTGAGTAGGTGCATTGCTCTTGAAGAACCTAGTAGCAAGAGTGATCCTAATTTCATTCCATCCTAAAAGATTATCCTTATGGGCCACCCACCGTGTCTTTGTCACACGTAGTGTATATGCTAGAATATTTCTTCTTTCCAATGGATCTATCCAATGTTCTTCCATGGTGTGTAGGAATATCATAGGATCTTCTTCTCTAGTATAATAAGGTCTTGAGTTGTTACCTATCATCTCGACATAACACAATTTTTACGCCTCTAGGAAATATGCTCTTTACTTCACGCTCTATCAAATCATAAGTGCTATGAGCCCAATTATAACAAGCAGCACTTGTAGTATCGCTAATAAAATGTGCATCCTCCCACTAAATTATTCCTTCTTTAGTTGGCTCAAATATCTCTAGATCTCATATGACACATACATAAATCCTATTAAGATCTTCTTCACTTAAGGGCTTAACATAGGGTACATATTTTCCATCTCGTTAAAGGGATAATAACTCTCTCCTCCTTTTTCAAAATTGATACATCCTTTATTGAACCAAAGATCAACATTATTTTCATAGCACCAAGGATGCCCTAATAGAGCTAGGAAGCTATATGACTCTGCCAGCGCTAAAACTCAAAGTCTCCAAGTGAACTTAGATCCCTTTATGGTAATGGATGCATCCTTAAAACTCCGATGGTAGTGGCCTTAGTCCTATTATCCATGATAAATACATTAGAGGATGGATGCAATGGGGTTCTCCCCATTTGTATCCATGCATCTAAGGTAAGAACATTGACTTGAGTTCTTGTATCAATCAAGTATATTACTCAATAGCCACCCATCCACAACAACATTCAAAGTGATTTCCTTGTCATAATCTAGGCTATGAGGGGAAGATTCACATGCAGGATTTGTCGTTTAGTCTCAATACTTGCACATGGAGTGTTTCCCTTTAACCAATCCCTAAAAACGAATAGATATTTTCCTAGCGCAACATTTTACACACTTCCCTTAAGTCATCTATATCAATTTAGACAATTTCGATACCTTCTTTTGCTCCATCTTCTATGATTTATCTTTTAAGTACTGTATCTCACCCTAAAGATTCCTAAGAACTTCCATGGTTTCCTGATAAAACTCCTTTTGATGGGTAGGATCTAGGTACCATGCATGTAGAACCTCCTCCTTAGTGATGGTAGGATTTTACTGGAATGCTTCTCATGGTGCATTTGCCTCGAGCACAGTCGTGATCTTCACTGTAATGCCTCAAACTATTGCTTCTAACTTAGGCATCCATTGATTTTCAACAACGTGTTGTATCCTAACCATCCCTATGCCTTTTTTCTCTTTTTATGCTTCTTAATAAGATGCTCATACAAGTCTAGGCATTCCTTATAGCTATGGTTCTTTCCACAAAAATAACATTTAATATTATGAGGACATTCACGTATGTAGTGGTCAGGAGATCCGCATGTATAACATGTTCTATGAGGGAACTCACTTCTGCCACTACCACAGCCTCATCCTCTAAATCCACCATGGTATCCTCGAACTCTATACGATGGCCACCTTCAAAATTTCCAACATTCTAAGCATAGAATGCGTTTCGATTGTGATCCTGGTTCTAATGCTTGTTCTTGCCCTTAGATTTATCTGAAAATCATGTCTATTGTACACCAATATCTATAGCATCATGGATCTGACCAATCAACCAAAAGTATTCGTGTCATGAGTCATGGACCTAAAGATTTTATAGTAGCTTGAAACATTATTCCTTATCACGCATTGTAATAATGGGTAGTGGCTAGCATCATGGTTTAAATGACATATCTCACAATCCAACAACAATGAGCGTATTGATCTGCAAGGACAACTATCCTTTGTGTGACCTTATACTTCACAATTTGTGCACCAAATCCCTGTGCGCATCTCATGTGCTAAATTTTTGATAGTTTCTCCAACTGTTTTTACCATAGCTACGATATGTGCTTCTAAAAATGGGCTCACCCCAAAGATATCATGCTTCCAAATGTCTCGGCGCATAAGGATGCTTCAAGTGCTTTGCATGGATTAGTTTATGTCTTATGTGATAATGCCCTCTAAAAGGGGTAATCAGACCCCCAACGAACCATTGTGCATGTTGGCTTGTGTGTATGTCATAAGAAAGCTTAGATAACAATGTTTTAAAATGGGCATCATACTCTCTAACACTCTCAGTAGTGCCTTGCTTAATATCCTTGAGTGCACTTATACTCTTCTGCTCAAACTCAAGGATGTGAAACTCTTTAAGGAATGCATATTTTAAAGCTATATAGTCTACACAAGTCTGATCAGGGTCAAACTTTATGTACCAGCTGTGTGTACGCCCTTATAACGTAGTAGAAAATTGGCTTTCCCTACACTCATAAGCCATGATTCCTTTTGTGTGCCACAATATTTCACACATATGCACATGTTCAACAACATATTTTATGCCTCTATATGTTTCACCCGATTCTTAGATCATTTCTTTGAAGTGTTGATGAAACAAATAGGGTAATGGGCGGTAGGAGGAATACTGTTTAAATGTTGGTTGATGGGTTATTACCCATGTATGACTTCTAAATCCACAAATGATCATGAGAGCTTCCTTTTGGCTAGGAGGAACTACTTGGATTCTAGGTCCGAATGGTGTGTGTGAGGGATGGGGTGTTAATGAGGGGTTTGAAGGCTACAAGTGATCACCATTTGAAAGAAAGCTTCTACATGGGCTGTATGTACACTCCTCTTTACTTGGATAGATCAGATCATGGTTGAGATGGCTGTGCAGGAGAAGATGCTCAATCCCCTTCCTTGTATGTGGGTTTTCACTAGAATTTACACTTTGAAGATGCATTATCTCTCTGAGATGTGATCTTTGCTTGTCAACCTTCTCTTAAATGTTTTGCCAAGCCTTTTGCCAACTTGCTTCCAACCTTGAGAATAAGGTTTTTTTGGGGTTAAAAGGGGTAACCGATGGTGGTGCTGGATTAACCGAAATGGTTAAGGGTAACTAATGTCTGGTCAAGGCGGGATTTCCTAGGTTTACTAAACTAGGGAGATCCTCTTGATTTCCTTAGATCTCATGTCATTATCCCATGGATTAGATTGGGAGCTTCTTGTGAGCATGTGGGAATGTGGTTGGAGGGAATGTAGGCATTGATTTTTAGGGTTTGGGTAAGTCTTAGTTAGTTATGGCAACTTACTAAGAATAGGTCTTAGGTTGAGTTGGCTTGGTGAGGTGTCTAAGTGAACTATATGTGTGGATATTATTTAAATAATAAATATAGTGAGGATAATGAATTAATTTAATTAAATTAATATTAGTGGGGTGAAGGGGGTCATGGCTAGGTAAATGTAATAAAGGGTGCTTATTGGTCGAGGTAAGAAAGGGAGTGTGACTTGATTTTAGTGTCTACATTTTGCCTCATTTTTTTGCATAGCTTGTATTGGTAAGCAGTGCTTAACAAAAATAAGATGTGGTTGCCCCATGTGTGGGTGAAGGTGATCCCCCTCAAACTAGGAACTGACGAGGCAACAGGATGAAGTAGTGAGTGGTTTGATAAAAGGAAAATGTGGGGAAAAGGTAAGTGGGTACAGGGGAAAAGGGTGAAAGGTCTACTCGGGAAATCTAGGGTATAGGCCAGGGTCAAAGGTAGCAACAGTCAAACACACGCACACGTATAAACTGTAGCATGCTACTGGGTTGAAGAGCAGGAAAACTCTACATCATCTAAGGTTGATAGGTTTATCCGAACAAGGTTGAAGTGAATCTGGTATCCAAGGTATATGATATGGTCAGGAAACACAATGTAGGTTAGGTGCAGGAATGTTTAGGTATGTTCCAGTACACCAAAGGTAGGGTCAGGATAAACGGTCATGACAATAGGCTAGGTAAGGTCATTAGGTCAATCAACACAGGTAACAGTGCCATAAGGTATAGTGAACACATGAGGTCAAAGGTCACTAGCGATGGTCTAGGTCCAAATATCTAGGTCACGACATGGGTAAGGCCAAGGTATGGGTAAAATAATGAGTCCCCAAAGGAGGACAAGAGTAGGCAGGCAAGTGAGGAGGTCTGGAAAGGTAAGGTAAATAGGTTGGGTATAGGTGGGGTGGGGTAAAGGATCAAGGTAAAGGGTGGGGTAAAAGGGAAAAGTAAGGGAAATGTGCAGGTGAGGGTGATCGATGTTGAGAATGGATAACCGACATCGGTATAAGTAAATCGATGATGGTTAGGTAGGGCACGCGACCGATGCCGATTAATGGTAAACGATGTCGGTTTGGTCGGGTTGGGCTTAAAAACAAAAATCTGCATTTGTATTATTCATTTGTTATTTGTGAAGTGAAGAAATGAAAAAAGAGAGAAAAGGGAAAAAGTGTTGGAAAAATGAGATAGTGAGCTAGCGATGGATTTGATGAGGGTTGAGTTGGTGAGTAACAGGTCCACGGGATCAAGGTGAGAGAGAGTTGATTGGTTGGAGGTTATGAGTAGTTATTCGGTGATGGTAGAGGCTGGAGAGGGATCAGGTGGACCACCGACATGTGGCCGGATGTGCCACCGATACGATGGTAGTGCGATGAGGTAAGCACCCTACGCTACATTGTTTTGTGGATAGATTAGAGGTTGGTATATAAAAATGTTGGTTTTTAGTTTTTTTTTTTTTTTGTGGGTGGGAAAAATTAAATTTGGGTATGGGGGAATAAGCGAGAAAAAAGAGGAAGGGGAGGTAGTAAATTGTATAGGTGGGGTGGGTAGAGGTCTAGGGTAGTTTTGGTCATTGTAGGTGGGGTAAAAGGGAGGGGGGGTGTTTTTAGAAAATGAGGTTTTGGGAAGTCACGGGATTTGGTGCGATAATGATCGGTGTTATTCAAGCTTGGCCCACATCGGTTGGTTAGAACCGGTATTGGTCACCAAACATGTGACCAAAGGTGTTGGTTAAAGGGTGACCGGGGTCGATTAGGATGAACCGTACCGGTAATGATTTTAGGCACAAGGGTGAAAAAGTGATGTAGGTTAGGTAGTTGAGATGGATAGGGTAAAAAATAGGGTGGAGGGTAAGGATAATTGGTGAATATGGTCACGGTAAATAGGGATTAATGCCGTGTTTAGATTGGATGCAGGGGAGAGTGTAGTTACACATGCGGGATAGGGTTCTGCCTCTACTAGTGACATTGCATGGCTTAGCGACCCCTTTGGAGCTGCAACACGTGGAGGTAGTGGGCTTGAGTGGGATTCAACACTACCAACATGTTGTTCAGAATCCCAGCTTGATGGTCACGCTCATCGATAGATGGGACTCGCGACCAACATGTTCCACCTTTTGATGGGTGAGATGACTATCACCCTGGAGGATGTGTTCTAGATTTTGCGGTTACCCATATTGGGTGCCCAGGTTTACTCTATCTCCTCTAAGGCCTCAGAGGAGCTGATCGGGATAGTTTTTGGTGAGGGGGCGGTGGATCTAAGATTCCATAGTGCTAGTTTGAGCTATGGCGAGATGTACCTAGCCCATCCGGATGAGACGAGGCTAGTGGTTCTATTGATGGAGGCAATGTGTTGTTATGCACTACTAGATGCAGAGGGTGGACACTTTCCTCGATCACTAATGGGGGTGCTCCATGATATGATGGTAGAGGAGACATGCTTTGGTGGCTAGGTGCTAGCATTCTGGTGCATCTGTACAAAGAGTTATGGGCATATGGGTGGCTCTGCGGAGTTCATCCTATGTTGTACCTTCTTACTACATTGCTAGGCTTATGAGCACATAGCTTGTGTGTGGCTAGTAGGGATGCCCCGAGTTGATGCATTCCCACCAAGATTTGTGTGGGTGGGATACAAGAGATGGGTGCCGGTGATAGGAGAGCGGAGATCAGATAGGCCGACACATGATGTGGCCCATTTTGACAAATGTTGGAGGGGTTATGCTGGAGTGGAAATTATCTGGAGGCCATATGTGGGATTCCCCTCATATAGGCACATGCACGAGGAGCTAGCTGAGCTCCAGCTAGAGAGGTGGATACAGGGTCACCATGCTGGGGAGGATGAGATGATCCTGGTAGATAGGGTCCAATGGTAGTTTGGGCTTGTACAGATATTCCTCCATCCTTCCCATAGTATCAAAGAGATGACGTGGAGAGGCCTCTACCTCTACCACAGCCTACAGTACCTATAGGGGAGGAGGAGGAGCTAGTGGATTGGTGGATAGATGACACCAGATGTATAGACAGGTACAGGTAGTGGTGGGTAGCTCAGTTATGAGCCATACCACCTAGACCGGGGTAGCCAAACCTAGCTACCATTACAAGTGCAAAAGGACGCCTTATAAGCGGTGGCAACATTGATTACCCATATAGGTATATTGTACACACACGGAGGGGTCAGAGGCAGAGGTAGTAGAGCTACGAGTATAGGTGACCGGTCCCACGAGCCTAGATGGCGAGATGGAGGAGATGGAGGAGATGGAGATGGTCGGGGGATGGTCATGTGGCAGCCTTATAGGCTCGGGTGGTAGGTTTACAGGCTAGTTAGCCATAACCTAAACAAAATTTGGGGCCTTACATGCCCGATACAGTGCACGGGGAAGGGGCACCACACCAGGCATAGGGAGCTAGTCCCGGTTCACAGTTGGCATAGGTAGGTCGGCTGTAAGATAGGTTACTACAGTAAGGGCAAGTACGAGGGCGAGACCTATGGGACCACCACAGACCATGCCTGTATCTAGGTTATGGGATGCCCTAGGTGAGGCGAGATATTATAGGATCAGCTCATGGTGGCGGGATAGACTTCATATCCTACCGAGAGTATAGTGCAGTAGGTGTCCAGTGAGAGGATGAGATCCCACACACATAGTGTGGAGAGCACAGAAGGTCAGCAAGCTCGAGGCTTGATCAGGGAGAGGCCACTAGCGCATGACAACTAGTACTAGATGAGGTCCAACAAAGACATAGGAGGTTGAGGGTGTAGGTGACATAGAGATGGAGGACATCCGGCGAGATGCTTGAGATGTGGTCACCTGATTTTTGATGTATACTAGTGATTTTTTGATATATATGCTGGCCTACGTGTCGAAGATAGTTGTATTTTTATCCCATACTGGCCTATGTGCCAAAGATAGTGAGGATGTATGATTGATTTTGTATATTTTGAGCATATATCGGCCTGCATGCCGAAGAGATTTTGTATGTGATTCATTCATTCTTTTTGTATATATGAGATTGGCCTACGTGCCGATGACATTTTGTATTATATATCGGCCTACGTGCCGACATTTTTGAGATGATAGACATGATGAGGTAGACATGTATATTGAGACACACATTTATTGATTTATATGATGAGATACATGGTATTTTTGATTTTGATGTGTTTATGAGACATTGGTTTATGGCTTGTGTTAGATGAGATATGGATTTGTTACTTTGATGTGGATGGAAATTAGGTGAGTTAGGCATGGTGGAGTTAGGTTGGTTTAGGCATGGATCGAGTCAGGTTTGGTTAGGCATGGATCGAGTCAAGTTTGGTTAGGTTGGATTGAGTTAGGTTTGGTTAGACATGGATCGAGTCGGGTTTGATTAGGCATGGATCGAGTCATGTTGGTTTGGGCATGGATCGAGTTAGGTTATAGGCATGGTTGATTCGGGTTATAGGCATGGTTGAGTCGGGTGATAGGCATGGTTGAGCTAGGTGATAGGCATGGTTGATGAATTTTTAGGGTAGAAAATGGCCGAGCTAACCTCCAAGTGCCCCATGCCCTCGTGAGTGCTTTGCCTACATAGTCCTAGTGAAAAGGGACTTAGGCTGACGTAGTTCTCCCATAAGCTAGGGAAGAATATGAAAATGAGTTGGTAGGTTTTTTTGGGCATGTTGTGGTTTAAGGTGTAATAGGTGTAGGTAGATTATGGGTAAAATGATGTAGGTGAAGGTGATTATGGTGAAAGGGAGGATTACCTAAAAGCGTAAGCATTGAGCGAGCAAGTCTGTGTAAGGTAATAAAAATTTAAAAAAGATGGTTAAAAGATAAGAGGGGGTAATAAAGCCACCTGATTGGGTAGGATCATACCAAGTAGATCATACCTTGGAGGGGATGATGAACGTAAGACCTAAAAGGCATTACACAATTAAGCTGTTCTATGATGAAGGTAGTCACGGGATCACCAAATGTACCTAAATTCCAAGATGACCCTTGAGGTAATTGAGACAATGAGAGTGGGAGTAGGAAAGGAGGGTGAAAGGTAGTTAAGTTTATATTTTTGAGTGATAGGGATTTTGGGCAAGGGGTCCTAGGTCACAAGTGGGAAAGTCGATGACTAATTTTTTTTTATTTTGATAGACTGATCGATGTGGGAAGTCTATATGGGATGAATAATATGGTACTCCTTGAGGTCTTCGTGAAGCTTATCAATATAGGAAGCTTCGGTTTCTCTTGCTTTTTTTTTTTTTTTAAGCTTTACATAGCTGTCCTTCGAGGGAGAAGTCTATTTATAGCAGCAATTTTTTTGAGAGGAAGATGTCCTTTTGAGGGAGTCATCTTTTATTAGAAGTTTGACTCAAGGAGTTTGGTCCCATGTGAGGTCTTTAAAATCATGGACAAGACCAAGGTGGAGGATAGGACTCTTGTTCAAAAGGCAAGGTGGAATGACCATGGGATCTCATCTAAAGGTAGACAAAAAGTATCCATGAGAATCATGCTATGTGCAATGCCATGGTACACATATTCAAGAGAAGATAACAAGTGATGGGTACTCACATGATTCTTGTTTAATCATTAGGGAGGTGTATGGAGTGGATAGCGCTCAAGGGATGAGCTTGTAAAGAGACAAAGGGTGAGGTAGGATGATGAGTCAACAATAGAATGGTTGAAGATGTAATGCATTAAGGGGCTCAGGTTCGGGTTTACCATCAAGTGAGGATAAACGATAGGCACCTAATCCATAGGTATGAGTTATGATGTATGGTCCAAGCCAATTAGGAGTGAATTTTCCCCGATTACATTTTTCTACTTTGGTTATGTGTTGATTTTATTTCAAGACAAGGTCACCGACTTGGAAGGTTCATTCATGAACACATTTTTCATAAGCACATTTGATACATTGTTGGTAAACTTGAAGGTGATCCAGAGTGTTAAGATGATGTTCATCTAATAACTCTAGCTATACTAAGTGGTCTGACGAAAGTCATCATCTATGAGCATGTCATGGAGAGAAATGTAGAGTGAGGGATCTAGACTTCGAGAGGCGAAAAACAACCTCTATACCGTAGACCATAGAAAATCATGTGGCCATAGTGGAAGTGTAAATACTAGTGCAGTATGCCCATAGGGCAAAAGGAATGTGCGTATGCCAATCCTTCCGAGTATCATCAACCACTTTCATGAGAATTTTGTTGAGGGTTTTGTTAGTGGATTGGCTTGGCCATTGGTTTGTGGGTAATAAGGTGATGAGAAACTAAGTTGAATGCGAAGGCATCACGCGAG
The DNA here is from genome assembly GCA_018340775.1 of Taxus wallichiana var. yunnanensis. NCBI lineage: Eukaryota > Viridiplantae > Streptophyta > Pinopsida > Cupressales > Taxaceae > Taxus > Taxus wallichiana. The sequence continues at coordinate 623,579,641 of CM031243.1, read as the reverse complement.
ATTTTTGCAATGTTTTGTTTTTAAATTGTTTTCCATTCATAGTGATGAGGCAATGAGAAACACCAAATAAAAAAATGATGTGATGGTTAATGAACTCACATATTTTCTTAGCTTTTGTGGAGATGAGTGGTATGGCTTCTACCCATTTTGTGTAATATTAAGAGTAGCAGTAATGATCCATTGATGGTGTTGGGAAGAATGGGGATTGATTTCTCCAACAAGATCCAAACCCCATTGAGAGAAGGGCCAAAGATCACGAGTGAACTGTAAGGCATGACATGGTATATGATGAAGGTTGGAATGTTGTTGACATTTTACACAATGTTTGACATAGTCACAACAATCATGGTTAAGGTTCGGCTAGTAATAGCCTAAGTGAAGAATACTTAGAATAACAAGGCCACTAAAGTGACCTCCACATATTGCCATCATGAACCTCTTTAATGGTATAAGGAATTTTAGAACTTGTGAGGCATCGTAAGAGAATACCATCAAAGCAAAGTGCTTATAGAGGAGTCCCCAGGATGACATAATGAGAGACCTTTTTAAGGAAGGCGTGTTGTCCATTATGGATGAGATCGAAGGTAAGATGGAGAAAGAGAGGTAGTCGAGTATTGTTTATACCAAAGGTCACTCGGGTCTAAGGTGTCGGTTCGATTGAGTAAACATCATGAGGTAAATAAGAAGGTGAATGGAGGTGTTATATGGTGACAAAGATTTTGGAATCGGCAGGGGAAGCAGGTATTTGGGAAGCTAAGCAGGTCATGGTATCTATAAATTTGTTACTTGAACGTGGGATGGTTTTAAGGGTGTAACGATCAAAGGTGGTCAAAAGTATGTCTACATGATGTTTATACTTTTGAAGTATCTTGTTATGACATTAGTACATACCATTGACTTGGTTTATGACCAATTTGAATCATCATAGATGTTGATTGATTTGACATCTAGGGCATATGTGGTGGAGACCTAGTATGACACTTCGTACTGATGATATTGTTAGGCATTGAAAGTCTAGTTTGAAAGAAAAAGGCATGGGTTCACCATCCAGAGGAATGAGGATAATACCAACCCCCCCCATGCTGACACTTGGAACCGTCAAAGAAAAGTGCCATTTGGTAAGGGGTTCATCCCGGTGAAAGAGTAGTAATTGACTCATCGGGAAAGTCAAAATTAGAGGGTTGATCCCCGAAATAGGTGCATCATCCATTTATTGGTGATATTTGGACCTTGATGGAATTTTTATGAATGAACTCAAGATGAAGATCAGATAAAAGCATAAGCCATCATGCAAAGCACGTTGATTTTGATAAGGTTTGGCATACATGAAGTGTAAGGGATCGGTGTTGGTCACGACATAGGTTTTGTGGTTGAGTAGGTAATGGCGGAGTTTGGTGGCAACGAAAACTAAGGCTAAGCAAAGTTTTTTAGATGGTTGTATTGGGTTTCATAGTCCAAAAGAGTATGGCTTATGTAATAAACTGCCTACTCCCTATGTTATTCATCGTGATGAGTGAGCATGGCTCCTAAGGAATGATGATAGGTAAAAGGTTGATCGTCTTTAGGTGGAATGAGTATAGGTGGTTGGAGAAGGTATTGTTTTAGGGCCTCAAAAGATTTGTGATAGTCATCATCCCATTTAAAGGAGACATCCTTCCTGAGCAGATGATGAAATGGTTGACACCGATCTAGATAATTGTGAAATGAAATGGTGAATGGACTGTAATTTACCTTGTAGGCTACGAAGTTGGTGAAGGTTAGTAGGTGGAGGCATTTCGAGGATGGCCTTGACTTTAGTAGGGTTAACTTCTATACCATGGAGGGAAACAATAAATCCTAGGAGATTTCCTGAGAGAACCGTAAAGACACACTTTTTAGGCTAAAGGCGGATGTAATATTTAATGAGGTGGTCAAAGATGGTGTTGAGGATGGCGAGGTGCTTGAAAACATTTAGATTTGGAAAAGAGATCATCCACATAATCTTCCAATATGCGATGCATGATATCATGGAAGATATAATTCATAGCACGCTGATATGTAGCACCAACATTTTTAAGGCCAAAAGGCATGACTCGATAGCAAAAGGTTCCCCAAGGGGTGATGAATGCGGTCTTGTGTTGATCTTCTGGGGCAAGAAAATTTTTGTTATAACCCGAGAATCCATCCATGAGTGATAGCATCTCATGACCTAGTGGTGAGGTCAACCAGTTGATCAATACTAGGAAAGAGAAAGTCATCTTTTGGGAAGGCTAGGTTGAGGTCACAAAAGTCCGTGTAAATGCAGAGTCCCCCTGTTGCTTTAGTAATAGGGATAATGTTAGAAATCTTATGAGGATAATCAATGGGTAAGATGAAAGAAATGGAAAGAAGGCATTGAAGTTCTTCTTTGATGAGAAGAGCAATGCGAGGTGCATTTTCTCTCAGCTTTTGTTTGATATGTTTGGCATCGGGAATGGTTACGATATTGTGGACCACTATGGTGGGGTCAATACCTGGGCATGTCTGCGTAAGACATTGAAAATTTTGGTTATGATCTCATAGGAAAGAAGTGATGGCTTCTTGTTCAGAAAGCATCTAAAGATTGACCGATCTTTAGGATGTGTGGGTCATCTAAGTATGAATGTTGATCTCGATAGTTGATTCATTAAACATGGTTTACATCTTAGAGGGTAATGACCGATGAATATATGAGTCTTTGTACTAGGATAGGTGAGTATAGATTCATCATTCGACATTGAACGACATGAATTGTAGGTGTGTTGTTATCGATCATTTTAGGATATAGGAATGGAAGAGTGGAAGGGCCTCACCTTCGTGTTGATAAGTCAAACACCCAAGGAAATGGTTTTATGAAAAAAAAAAAAATTAGGAGGGATAGATTCAAGATCCATCGACTTCATTGTCGTGAGGGTGGTGATGAAGGTGGAGGTGGAGAAGGGCTAGGGTCCTTAATGAGTTTAATGCGGGCCTATTTGGTAGGAGGTTCGGGAAGATGATACCACTATGGTCATTATATTTTAGGTGGTACATGGAATAATGGTATGGAAGCCTTGCTCATAAAATCCAAAACCAAAACCCTTCCATGCACAGTGGTGTAGGAAGGTGTGGGCAAAATAGTGATTGGTAAGTGATTGGAAGTAAATGGAAAATGGGCAGGTTTGTGATGGTGGTTCAAGTGTGTAAGTGGTAGTATCAAGTCCCCCATAGGTGAGAGCACTACGAAGATGAGGAGGACCATAAAGGAGGTGTTCTCCATGTGATGATCATAGCGTGGGTGTTGGTGAAGGCTTCCATAATCCCGAGGAGTAAGGAATGTGTTGACATTATATAGGCGGTACTCCCCAGAGTGAGGTGTTGAAAAACACCTTCCAAGGATCAATGGTTGGTAAGTAGGTAGCTGGAATGGATGATGTGTCGAGGTCAATGCGGAGGTGGAGTTAACAGATTGGGAAGCTAATGGGTTAGTCGTATAGGTTATAGCAGTGGTAGGAATGGAGGAGGTATGTGCGGTGAAAGTAGTGGTTGTACGGTAGGTGGAGGTGTAGGTGAAGTGGTAGTGGTTTTGGAGGTAGATGGCTTGATAGGTATGAGCACATCATTGGGTCGGTAAAGCATGTTGTATGTTTTGAAAGGTGATGGGTCAGATGGAATGGTATAAGTGTGTCCTTCGTGTTCAAAATTTACACAACGATGCAAAGTGGAAGGAACGCAACCCATGACACGGATCCAGGGTCTACCAAGCAACAAGTTATATTGGAATTCCCCCTCCAAAATGTAAAACAATTCTAGAACAGTGTGGGGGCCCACACGAACATGAAGGATGACAGTGCCTAGTGTGGAGGTGATAGCATTGTTGAATGAACGCAACATGACTAGATGTTTATGCATGCAATTGTTAGGTATGCACATTTGAGAAAATGCATGGGATGAAATGATGTTAATGCTAGCGCCTCCATCAATCATCACACGGCATACACGTATGTCATCAATGTGGATGGAGATGAAGAGGGATGGGTCTAGGTCATCATTTTGGTGTGGCACAATCTCCTCTCCGAGAAGCTAAGGGAGGACACTTGGTGAACAAAATGGGGTGAAGATGAAGGTGGTAATTTGGTGAGAGAGGCTACATGATGGGGTGTGATAATGGAGGCTACGGGTGTAGGGTCATTGGATAAAACCTCAATAGATTGAAGAACCTCCATGAGAGCTTGATGATGGGATTTCGAGGTTTGGATGAGGTCGTATAAGGACATTTTGAGGGGAGATTGGTGTAATTGTTTGAGCATGGTGTGATGTGTGACGCCATTAGAGATGGGGTACGTGGGGCCATGGATAGTTATTTTAGGTATGGGTGCAGATGGTATGTTGGGTATAGGATTGGTTGGTAGGTCAATTACCTTTTCTTTTCCCTTCTACGCATGTGTAGTGACGTGTATCATGTTGATTTGAGGGGAGTTGGAAAATGGAGAAGGTGTAGGGTGAGTGGTATAATGACATGAAGGGAAAAAACCTACTGGAGGAGAAAATCCTTGTGAGGTGAGCTGGGCGCAACGACATTGGGGTGGTGGCGTGGCAAGCTCTCTGATGCGAACCATGTTAATTTCAAATCTTGAGGGTGACTCTAGGAGTGGTGAGGGTGGAGGTTGTGGTTGTTGAGTGGGAAGTGTGGGAATGGGTGTCGGTGAAACAAGATCCTCATCAAGAAGGTCGTCATCATCAAAGTTGGTTTTTGGTGGACACAATTGGATAAGGATGGTTTTCAAGGCCTTGCAGTTCTCCACATCGTGCCCGGCACATGATGGTATGTGTAAAATTTAGTATCGTCAAACCCTTTTGGCTTGGGTTTGAGGGGGTCCTAAGGTCATAGTGGGGTAATGTGATAATAAGAAGTCTCGAGGAGGTTGGTTAAAATTTTGGCATAGGACCTTGCTAGTGGATCACAATGGGAAGTCAACATGGGTTTGGGTGTAGGTGTGGTATATTATCGAGAATTATTTTTGGAAGAATAGGAATGGGTCGAGTTACGGTTTTAGGTGCCGGTGTGGTTTTAGGTATCGGTCGTGTTTGTTTGGGTAGGGGTATAGTAGATGGATGGGTAGGAGGGTGTGTGGTTGTTTTGACTACCTTATTATGGGGTAGTAGGGTTTTTTTTTTGGGTTGCACCTTCTTGGTAAAGGTGATGTGGGTGTATGAGGTCTAGAAGGAAAATGAGATGGAGGAAGAGGGTGAGTTACCCATGGGGATAATGGGGGAAGTCTTTGTGAAGGTAGATGACGTGGGTCGTGCTTGGGGTGTGAGAGATAATGACTAAAGTGTAGTGGGTAGTGAAGCAATAGCTGAGGGTATTGGAGGTATGGGTGGTAAAGAGACTGCAGGTGTGGGTGTAAGTCATGTTGTGTGCTTGGGTAGGTTAGAGGTTTGTGAGGAAGGAATGGGTTATTGTGTTATTGGTTTATGGATGGGTGAAGGTTGCTTGACCATGTTGGGCGCGTAAGAGGTCTTAAGACACATGGGACATGTGTGGGTGTGATTGGTGTAGTCGAGGTATGTGGTAAATGATTTTTTTCTTTGATTTGGGTGTCGGGGTAGGTGTGGTATTGACGTTGGAGGATGTAGCTAAATCCATTTTAATAGGTGGATGAGTAAGGCTAGTGGTCGGGATGACCCCTAAAGTGGTAATAGGTTTAGTTGAGGAAAATGTTATAGGTGTGGGTTTGGGTTTAGATGTAGGTTGGGTTATGGGTAAGATTGTGGTTTGAGTGCTAACAGGTATCATGGAAGGGGTTGCAACAGAGGTGGTTGTGTTTGGTTTGATTGGTCGAAATGTGTTTGGGTAGATAGTGGAGGTATCAGTGAGGGATATTTGCATCTGTGTTGAGACGGGGAGTAAGAGGCACCCCCATAGTAAATCCCTATCCACATAATCTAAATGATCAGAAAAACATGAGAATGGAACGTCTATAGGTGGAGTTGGTGAGGACCTAATGGAAATTCCCGTAAAATGTGTCTTAGAGATAGGAATTGGCTAGCTTCAGCTTCCGTGGGTAAGAGAGCCGAAAGTAGGTTGGTGGGGTTATGGGTAGCTGATGGAGAATGCTTGCCAAGAGGAAAAGGTATCTCAACTAGATTTATGATAGGTGGAGGAGATGATGGGAGCTCCTCTATAAGTGGAGGAACAGATGGGTGCTCCTCTATGGGTGGAGGAGGTAATGGGTGCTCCTCTTTGGGTGGAGGAGATAATGGGAGCTCCTCTATGGGTGGAGGAGGTATTATGGGTAAAGGTTCTCTAAGTGGTGAAGCCAGGGGTGAGATGGGCTCAATGTTAGTGGAAGACCCCTCCATTGGTGATGAAGGAGATGAAAGGTGTTCCTTTATTGGTGAAGGAACAGGGGAGGTTGGTTCTAATGTGGAAGGAGGATTTTGGGTTAGGATCTCCTCTATGGAAGGAATATGGGGTAATTGGGAGGTGATAGGTACCTCATTAAAGATAGTGTGAACCTTGTTGGTATGGGTATCGTGAGTGGATATCTCACCGGTTTGATTGGATGAAGGGGCATGGTTGGGAAATGGTTTTTGAATATTTGTAGATTGTGGTTGGGGGTGGCGTTGGGATTATCCACAACTAATTTTCCTTTCTCGAGCATTTCTTGGACAATACTTTTTAAAGTGATGTATTTTCCATCACTATGAACCTTTACTCTATGATAGTTATAAAAATCATGTTCTTTATACCATGCGGGCATGGGGTGAGCAAGGTCAAAACCAGTGTGTGGTTTTATAGGTGGAAGGGTGATGGCTCCGGATTTGATAATATTTTCTAAGATAGAAGAGTAAGGTTCCCCAATTGGGGTATATTTTCACTGCTCTCGTCTAAATTGAAAAGTTTGGACAAGTGAGAGATTAGATGAGGGTGTAGCCTAATTTGATGGATGAGTTGGGCCAGCCTTGAGTACCACTATGTTAGCGGTGCCCTTAGCTTTTGAATAATTGGTTTTATTTTGAAAGAAGAAGATGTATCATTCAACTTGAATGCAAAATTCTTATTACGTAACTAGATTTTCTTCTCTTTAATGGCCCGAATCTCTAACTTTCATGCCATAGTGAATGCCTCATCGAATGTTGGAAGGTTTGGACCTGCAAGGTCGAGGAGATATGTCTAGTGCAAGCCCATGTGAAGAGCTCGATGAGTTTAGTTTGTGGTAGTTGGAAGGTAAGTTGATTGATCAGGCTATGCCAGTGAGCGACAAAATATGTGATAGATTCATCCTCATACTGACGTGTGGAATATAGATTGGTCATGGTAACCTTCTTGATGATATTGATAGAGAAATGATCCAAGAAGGCTTGGGCTACCTGATTGAATGAGAATATAGAGTGTTTAGGTAACACGCTATACCAATCTAATGCAGTCAATAAGGGACATGGGAAAGGATCTCAAAAGCAAGGCATCATCATGAGTGATTAGATAACACCCATGTTTGAATGATCAAAATGTTATTGTGGGTCTTCTTTGCTATTAAAATGATTTAATTTAGGAATTTCCCAATGCACAAGGTATGAACGGATAGGAATGGATGGGTAAATAAGCTCGTTGCAAATATTGTCATAGGCGAGAGTGTTGCGGGATCCGGAAACCGATGCCTCTAATGTTTACATCTTGTCCAACATCATTTTAATTAGGTCATTAGTGGGTTGTGATGATTGGATGCCTCTTGTAGCATGAGAGGGTTGGTTTTGGGCATATAATGGGGTGGCACTCTAGTGTATGGGGCTGCCATGTAGGGTGGTGAAGAAGAAGGTAGTGACATAGGGGGTACGTACCCAAAATGTATCTTGGAGGAAATGGGATGTTGTTGGTAGTATATATAGTGGGTGGAAGGGTCATGGTAACCCTAGTGGTAATAGGGGCTAATGATTGTGGAATAGAAAGAACCACATTCGAAATGGGGTAGGGGTCATCGACACTAGAGGTGGTAATAGTATGGGCTATGTGAGAGACATTAAGGGTGAATGAGGTTGTGTTTGGGGTATTTGTCGAGGGTAAGGTGGATGTAACGGGTGCCATGAGAGGTAGCAAAATGTGGTAGTCAATGTGGGTATAAGACCTAACTACAAAATGATTGGGGGTAAGGAGGATGTGGGCAACACGAGCGGATGCGGCCGATGCGGGAGTGGGTATGAGAGTCGGGGGGATATATATAGGCATGCCATATATCAACTAACCCGAGGCATCTCGAGTGGACAAGTGGGAAAGGTAAAAGCCTAAAGCGGAAGGGTTTTGGTAAGGAATCGTGTGAAATCCTCATCTCTCGGTAGCGATATTAATAAGCTAGATGGGATCCATGGTTTGGTGATAAAATAGAAGGTCGTGAAGGACTAGGTGGGAGTGGTTGACAACTGGCATGAAATACAAGTGTGTTTGCTTGTCTTCAAGTCAACACCATGTGAACTAGTACTGATTAGTTAGGGTTACTTCTCTATAAATTACATAGAGAACAACAGGAATAGTGAATCGGTGACAAAAAGTGGGTTAAGTACCAAATGGTGGCTGGAATGTGAAATAGGCTAACCAATGCTAGTTAGGGAAAATTGACACTTGGGTCGGGAGGTAAACTCTTGAGTTACTATAAAAATGATAGTGAGTAAACAACGAAGTAGAAGTTAAAATCGACAGGTATGCCAAATCTGAAGATGTTTAAAACATCAATGGGAATAATGACAGTGATAGGACTGTGAAAAGTTGAAGAAAGTGAAGTAAAATTTCCTTTTGAGTAGGTTAGAAAAAGGACTTGAAACGACGTCGGTTGGGTATAACCAATGGCGTTTGAGGTAATGATGACTGTTCTTGTGAAATTGAAACAGTGATGAAAGAAAGTGGTTGTGAATTAAAATCTGATGTAGAATTAGACCTAGAATTCTAAGAATGATGATGATATGGCCCAGGCACACTCAAGTGAAGCCGAGAATACACTAGTTGTGATGAGGAGCATGCAAGGATGAACAAAATTGACAAACGTGATCTCTC